>DWON01002595.1:0-20152 GCA_018251015.1 Phocides pigmalion okeechobee
ATTTAAGGATGGACGTGGATGCGTTCCTACTCTTGAGGACTAAGATGGTCGCCTCCAATAATGTGTATCCGGCAACCGGCATTTTTTTCATGTATGAAAAGCAGCAAAAGAACATGCAAGCTTGATATAACTTGAATAACTTCATATAAAATCGTCGCTGCAGCCCATTACCATTCACGTGCCCCTTCAGGTTACAAGTAGATGCGTTGCCACCCATGAAAATAAGTTGGACTCCCGGTTTTAGGTGAAGCCGACAATTGCAATTTCCTAAGCAAAACACAAGAGTTACTTTACGGTGGATTATAAGAGTGGAGGTGGTACTACCCCGGTTGAATTATAGTTCCACCACCTGTCGAATAACGTATTTTAATAGTAAGCACTTAGCATTACCTTGGATCGTGTTTACGTTCATAACTTAGAAATAGGTTTAAATAATGCTAATGGCTACTACTTGGCACAGTACGATTATTTTTTTTATTTGCACCATTTACACCTTGACAAATATTTAACGCAACCAATAAAGTAACAACGAAACAAACATCTGTAATAAAACTAACGTGTCATTTACTTAACATTGCAGACATTTTGACAGGAGGTAGGACTACAGCTTGAAAAGGGAGGTACCATTGTCGCCCTTATACTCCGCGGTGAAGCAACTTATATTTCCCGATAAGAGTTATGGTTACTAAAAATACTAAAAATCGAAGTGACGACCTTAGTCTTTAGGAAAACTCCGTTAGGACCTTAGCTCTGGTTGAGGTACGTGAATGTCAATGGGTTGCAGAGACATCTTAAAATCATATAGCCTGTATGAGCGTTCGCTACATTTCTCAGTTAATAGACTTCTCCGAAACGAAACACCTTACGAGTCGGTGGTAGCTTATTGACGTTCAAAAAGAGTTCTGTAAAGAATCCACTTTGAATAAAAATATTTTGATTTTGATTTTGAATAAAAAGAAACATATGTACATTGTTGTGTACATAGTTTAACAAAATTAACGCGCTCTCAATTAAGTTCGTTATGGCACATTAGATTGTAAGAATATTATTATCGTTCTTAAATCAATTTATGTTCCCTCGTAAAGAAACTTTATAATGGAGCAGAGCGAGGGGAGAGCGTGTATTTGAGAAGTTTACGAACTAAAAAAATTAAATTAAAAGGCGCCGCTCAATCGAATCATTCGTCACACGAGCGTACTGGGACATTCATTCTTCCCTCCGTTAAGAATTTTTATAGCTTATACTATACAATGACAGTTTATTAATCGAAAAAGTAACGATTTTCGTTCATAATATTGTAATATAAGTGATGTTTTGACCACATAATTAGACAGGATTCTTTCAGGATTTAGAACTTTCTGGGTCCCAGAAGTAGCAACGCGTCTACGCTGATTCTTTTCGTAAATTCTCACCTATTTGAATTTGGAAGAGAATGTCAATGGGCTTCTGAAATCTAAATCCTTACAACAATAACAAGAATTTAATTGGTGTACTCATTCGGTGGGACTTTTTACCTACCATAAAGCTACATAGAGTCGTTTGGAGTCATAAAATTACGAATTTTACACGAAATCATCAACTTAAACTGAAAACCGCACAAAAACTACACGTAATCAGGGTATGTTATTATAATATACATTTTAAATTCTAAACTTATGACGACTATAGTAATCTTACCCGTGCAAAAGATGGAACGACCGAAAAAAATATTCAAATCATTACGCGAATTTGTCCTTATCGCTCACAAAATTTGACTATTATTGCTATTATTTATTTTTAAAGAATTTGTAGACACAAGTTATCTCGTTGATACCACGAACACAACTGATATCGTCGTCCGTGTATTGATTTCATAATCGTTGAAGCATTAATAATATTTTGACGTCATTAATTATTTATGAGCACCTACAAAAGTTAATATGTTTTGTTGGCTGCCAAGTTAACTCCGTAACATGGTACCTACCGGGTTAGGGAGTAATATTAAATTTAATGCATTACTTTCGTCCCCGAAACTATACTATGATATATACATAGTGTTTTTTTTATGTGAGCAGAGTAGCAAACGAGCATGCAAACAACCTGATGTTAAGTAGTCGCAGCCCACAGACATCCACGTACAACCACAAACAGGACTGAAATCCTATCTGAGCCCGAACGTTGATGCGTTGCGAGTCCTGAGGACTAAAATGGTCGCCTCGCTTCAAAGTGTAGCCTGCAACCGCACCTCTCTAACCGAACCACAAGTAATGTTTTACGGCGGATTATGAGAGCGGCGGTGGTACCTCCCCGGTAGAACTATAATTCTCCCGCCTTTGAAATAGTGTGTAGAATATACATTTCCAAGAACAACTTCTTGAAATATCCCCATTCTAGTAATTGCGTTTCCAATATTCTCGTTTTTGCTCAGTGTATTATTATATACATCAGCCTCTAGTCACAAGGAACATGCTTGTGTGCCTTGATTCTTGATGTGTTTCGTGCTATTTCAGTTGTTTATTCTTCATTGAGTATTTCCCTTCTCTTCTACTGATATGCCCATAAAAGTACCGTGGCCAAATTTAACTAGAAGGACATAGGCAGAAAGTCTTCTTAAATTCACCGACCACCGCTTCATCTAGTTCTGTGCATACCTAACAGCAGTTAGACGCTGTAGTATTCTGGTTTGTATGAACTTTGGTAAGAAAGAGACACATTCATCATACACAGTAGTAACAACGTTTCTGTGGCTGACCTGAAATAGACTTCAGTCCTTTTTAGGTTTATTTGTAAATGTCAGTAGGAAACAGTAACTATTAACAAATATAGTTCAATAGACGATTTATTAGTTTACATTTAATAAAATTGTTAACGCAATTATGCATTAATCTGGCGACTACAAAGACTTCCATACAATCTTTATTTTTTGAATTGAATCTAATGATATTTATGAAAATATTTAATGCAGTAAGTTCGATAAATTGAATTACGGTCATTTCAGTGCCGAATTTACAACATAGGCCAGGCATATTGTCTATAAGCCGTAGCTTCCTAATAGCACTTGAAAAAAATCGCTTTGGTAAAGTTTAAACTTTAATTCTAAAGTATAAATAATATGTTTTTCTAAAATACAACTGAATAGAAAATGGCAGAGCAGACCATTTTTTTAATTATTCTTTGCTGGTTTATCATGAATTGCGTTATAAAAATAAAGTAACAAAAAAATACAAAAAAAAACATTTATTCTAAATATTGTACAAAGTAAATGGGTTCTCAAATAAAATATAAAAGTCTGACCGAACAATATGAAGTTGCGATAGTGGCGACATCTTCAGTATAACATTCTATAATCATTTATGTTTTTAACACTACTTTTATTTATTCATATATTTTATCGTTAATAATAATAAGGGATATCTCGTATAAGTTGAACACAGTTTGTTTTTTACATAGGAATAAATAAATGACTAAAATTGCATAATGTACTTTAATATGCTGAATGAATGTAACAAAAATATTTACCTGTTGTTAAAAAAATGTTCTTACGTAAATCCGCATCCATCCAAAAAATCATCATAAAATTTCAACATCAACGAAGTACTTTAAACATATGAAACATGTGAAATTTTCTTATGCTACCAAAAAAAAAAAAATTATGCTACCAAAACATCTGGTAGCATAATTTTATGCTAAGATTTTGCGGGTGAAAAATTAAAAGTTCCATTATATTTTTCAACTTGTGCTGTCCAGATCTATTTCGTCATAATTATGAACATATAGTATAAATTGATCTACCTATGGTTATATTATTGGATTTTATTATTTGTAAAATTGTGCAAAAAAGGACTATGAGTGATAATCTTGATCAGATTAATAGTCATACAATAATGTTTACATGGTAGGTGTTTAAGTCCACAAAATTAAATTGGCATTTAAATTCAACTTATTCTTTCACTGAACGCACTTTATCGTGAAACGTCAAAATCTACACAATGTAATAACTTCACTTTACAATAGCTGTTTTCATTCCACGACTAAATTTTATTTGTCCTAATACTAAACACGGAGTTTATAGAACATTGTACTACAAACCGTCTCTGTGTCGCTTGCTGAAATACGATCAAAGCAAACCGTGTCTGTTTCTTTCATAATAATACCAACATAACAGAATAAACGAAATAAAGTTTTGTTTTAATTTGCTATTTTATAAAATACTGCACAATAAATATTTTACATTTAAAACACAAAATAATATGTCATATAGGACTTTTATTAAAATTGTAAATACTTACGTTATTTTGTATTAACTAGGTCAAGTTATTTTATCTTGTATTTTACGATTTAGAAAGAGACAAACGTATATACATGAACAGTAAAACCGAGCGCCACATTGCCAATGACGCCCCATCGCGGAATGTACTTTCATTATGTTGGCAGCGCTACTTTAGTTCACCATCGCGACCGCAACGCAGCGTTGGCGTCGTGCAACACCTTTCATTGTATTGACTATTGACTGATTCTGAACACAGAGAATAATGTATAAACCTAATTTATCGTTTTATTGTCTTAGTTCTTGTTGAAATATATTGTAGTATATCTTAGTTTAAGTGTAAATATGCCTCCGTTTACGTAAATGTGAAAGAAGACAGCCCGTCGAGTGCTACGCGGCCATTTTACTTGCAATGCGGCAACGGTGTACGATCCGCCATTGGAAACGGCCAGTGTCTTTTTCTGAGTGCAAGTTTCGTATTTTGCCGATTTATTCGGTATAGGAATATCGGATAACCATGTGTGATAAAAGTGTAGTGCGGACTTTTGTGTAGTGAAGCACGGTGGTCGGGTGATTTGAATAATGTGCGAACGATGGAAAACGAAGTGAAGCAGCGCAATCAGAGAAACAGGCGAAGGGAGAGGGCACAGCGCATGCAAGCACAGCGTGAGAGTAAAGTTAAGGATGGGGACAGCGGCGAGGATGAGTCTCCGGCGCGAGAGAAGCCTCCTCGTCCTCCTGCCCGGAGAAAAAAGTCCAAGGAGCCCCTTGGCGAGGAGGACATCATTGATGGCTTTGCCATAATGGCATTTCGCACCTATGAAGATCTTGAGGTGAGGTTACCCTTATGATCACAAATGCCTAACAACATTGACACCTAAATAAAACCTTTGTTACTACTTTCTACTGCTCATTATACTAGAGAGCCTCAAGCACCCATTTTGTTTGTTTATATATTTACATTTAACGCGTAGAGACTAAAATTAGATGAGATTTTTGATTACTGCCTATAAACAAAGCTTCTTCGTTAGATGAAGTAGTATTGAGTAGCTACTCCTATTATTATGAGACGTATTACTTCATCTATGCTGTACATTATGTGGTAAATATCTCCAGCATTCTGTCTCTTTCTGGTGCCTATTTATACCTATTTGGAGGTTATTTGAACGTATAACTTGACGATTTACCTTAATTTAATTCTATATACCCATGAAACGTTGCACTGTAATAAGTTTGGACGTCGTCTCGGAAGTGCATTGACCTATTGAATGAACCCCAAGTGACTATATTTGCAGAAATAAATATAAATTTCGTCCGGCATTAGTGAAAGTACATTGTACCTTTTTGACTAGGTATTGTGTACCTATATAGTTATGTATAGCGAATAGCATTACGTGGTGTTGATTGGTACATAGATGTAGTTGTATGTAGGCACGTATTATGTGGCGAGCAGCTGACGAGCGCGGCGCCTGGCGGAGCGCGCGCCACCGTTCTCGACTTGCACCCGCGGTCTCCCACAAAGTGTAAATTTGGTCTAAGTGGCTTTCGCTCGTTTGTGCTCATTTATCGCGCCGTCCAACGACAATATGCTTTGAACGTTGAAGGCTCGTATGTGCACAATAAAACTACATTCCTCGCTATCGTTCTAAGTTATGGCGACAGCCTCGTCGTTTGTGGCTCGTTCGAATCGAGCGCGTGTATGTATTCGCTGAACAGGTTCCCTTGCTCCTATTTAATTCACCACATGCGGTGTACGACGTTTATGCAATTTCTGCTCACAATGGCTATAAGCTAATTTTCTTCGTATAACAGGTTTTGTGAAAATTACGCCAACGAATCCAACTGACATATGGCGTATCAACCTGGGAGTGCTGTTTCATAAAATATTGAATATAACAATTACTGTATTGGTATTAACACATGAATGAAGGTGAACCATGTGTTTACAATTATTTACCTGCCATTGTGTAACTTAAGTTACGATTGAAAGTCTGTTTCGAATAAGGTTTTACTTTTATGTATGTATGCATTCTTACGTCCTCACTACGTGTTTATTTTAACAATAATGTTTTACCTAACATATGTTTATTTTTCCTTTAACAAACACCTATTTATTATTATTGAACGTGTATTTTATTTCTTGATAATTTTTACAACTACAAAACTCAATCAACACAACATACAATGTGGCAGCTGAAATAATTACAGCATACTTTTTCACATCGCAATGCCGTAACATTATAGAAAGAAAAATAGGAAGGATACATTACTAAGCTGTGGCATATTTTTTTTTAAACCTTTATATTATAATTATTTATTCATTCAAGCAAGTATAATAGTAACGACGTTCATAAAATATCAATTTAAACGACACAAGGTAATTTTCTTTTTCTATAAGCGTTGCGATGATAAGTTCGCGGATTTCTCGTTCAAACAATGTAATATTATTATAACATTAAATGGCGAATTTACATTATTTATGTAGTTGTTATATTGTATTATATATTTACAGGCTATACCTAATCTACGTCCGCTATTAAAAATAGTTGTAAAGGACCTACAAGAGTTAAAATAAACGTGCTACAGAAACATCGACTTCCCAATGATACCTGGCGTGTGTGGTCAAACTCGCAAGTAGCTGAGCTTTCACAAATATGAGACGATAAATTTATTTATAGCATCAGTAAAATGCTTTTTCATATTTTTAAAGGTGGAACATACCTATCTAAATACGTACGTACTGATACCTACGTAAATTTTCGAATCAGAAAGGTTACAAATGGTTTAACGATTTCACGAATTGTCGAAAATTGTAGCGTGCATTCATGGTAATTGTATTGCATGTTGTGTTATGCAGACAAGACAGAATATATTATTATGTTTGGTATAAATGACGTATGGTGAGTAATAGAAACCAAAGTGTACACATTTAAAACTCTTCTTTATCATTTTATATGTTACTTTGCTTATTCAATTTATACATTTACCGATAAAGAGAATATCAAAGGTAGTGTAGTAGCTATAAAGTGGTCTATGGCTCGAAATTGCGAGCTTATGCAATTGTGTTCCGTGGCTACTACGCTATAATTGCCGCGATGAACAGGCGATCCGGAGCAATACGAGCGTGACCGTGTCATCTTACGATAGGGCTGCTAGTTCGCAATAGAACTGAATATTTTTTTCATTATGAAACAAAAATCAATTAACTTATAGTTAATTAACAATATATTTTAGGGCAACTTAAAGACGGCCGTTTCATTTCGTAGCTACTAATAAAAGCCTGTACTATTGAAAACTCAAGTCTTATAAACTTACGCAAATAATTCTAAATACATAGTTAAATAGATTATTTTACACCCAGGCACAGAGCGAATACTTGTGATCATCACATATATATTTGTTCTGGATAAGCATCGAACCCGCCGGCATATCAGTTAGTGTTACTTTAACCACTATACTGAAAGTGAGTAGTCGATTGTCAGACAATGTATTGCACTTGTTTCAAAACATATTTTTGCTAAACTCAATCATCATTCAGCGCCCTAGGTCTAACATTAATAATATGCAGAGATGTTTAAGTACTGAATACGTTATGTTGATTATTACATACCTACCACCTTGCTAATTAACAAACTTATTATTCGTTTAGGTACGCTCGTGATATTTCATTTATATCAGATAATATGAAGTAATTACTTTATTTACTTCTAGTTTTTCGCAAACTTAGATGTTATTCCATAAAAGATAATTCTTGAATACTTTTCAATCAATTCCAAGGTCGCAAGTATTTTATCTAAATCAGGATTATGCTGGGAAATAAAGCTCCGAGCAACTGTCAACCCTAATTAATATAGCGGCCAACTTTGAAGACAAGAAGTACAAGGCTAATACTTTTCCCACGATATACACTCGCTACTCGATTTGCCTCCAGCGAACAACGAAGACGATACATAGAAATAGCACCTTCAATCGTCGCGTCGACACATTTCTACTCGCAACTGTTTAATTACTAAAATTTTCGGTAATTAAGATAATAGACGATTTATAAGCTTAGTGGTATTATTTTAATAACACTAATTAAAGTCGTGAGAACTTGAAATACAAATTGTTTATTGTTTACTCAAAAACTTAGACGACGTTGACTTCTAAATTTAATAAGTTGAATGTGACAGTTACTGCGCTGACGAGAAAACGCAAACTTAGCTTATTAAAATGAAATGTGAGCATGTTCAAAACTAATTTGAAAAGTTTGACAAGTCCCGTCTACCTGATAAGCATTCTGCGAAGATTGAATGTGGCATGGCAAACTTTTGAAAACTCGTCCCGTTTTTGTCGTAAATCATTATTTTATTACGGTAATATTTAAACAGATCGGGCTTAATCCGTCCATCGTCGGTTATTAATCTGATGCTATTTAAATGAACTGCCGGTGAACTCATTTGATTAGCCTTTTATTATTTGGTACTCCATAAAGCTTTTATTACAGCATTTACTTTTTATAGGTAAATTTACTGTGGCATAAGCAATTATAAGAATAAATATTTAATAATATAAAAAATTAAATGTATTTCTATTTAACTTAATTCAGCTAAAAGCTTACTCGTGTTATACAGTACTGATTATCGTATTACGATTATGATAGAGAATTCGTTATCGTATTAATGCATACATTTTTGACATGCCAACATAGATATGATATTAGCAATACGTAGATATATTAAAAGATTTATTAGGATTAATTAAAATTGTTTTGCTTCAATAGTACGCCGCGTACAATATATCGCAAGTTTTAAATGTTAGCTAAAACATCGCAAAGACAAGCGAAGTGATATTGTATAAGCTGCAGTAGTAGGACGCGTAAGAGCTTACACTTGCTTCGGGCACTTGCGTGTGCTTATACAAAATCAATATCGCTTTAGAAGACGAGCCACGACGATCGGGAGCAGCGACCGAGTGTCTCGACGCCCCTAGGCACCCGTATGACCCATCCCTTTCCAGTATTCCCTGAAGTTTAGATGTTAGCACTCTGTGACATAAATACATACCTGGGAAAAGTTTAAACCGCTTCCTTCCGCTTTTATTACCGTTTACGCGGTTTACAACGTTCGCTACTTACCACTTCAGTGTCAACAACAATAAGATTCTCTACACAAACAATGCCGTTACTGCGAAACTTTTATGTGCTCTGATAGATTGATACTGTTTGTGATCTTTTATATTGTCTATTTGTTTCATACGATTTCTTGTTTAGGACTAACTATTAAATCTATTTCCTATTACTTATATTTAATATAGATTTAAGCTCTCTAAAATCATCTCTACATAATACATTATGGTGTTAAACCAGACAGTTGTATTAACATACAGTTTTAAATCATATACCATTATAAACAACACTAATATTTAAGTGGTTCTTTATTAAATTTAAATCTATGGTTATATATTCATAGTAGTTATAATATCTCACACCATTGTTACACAACAAAACTATTAATTTATTTTAACTTATGCATTTAATTATTACAAAAAATAAGGAATTAATATATAATAATCAATTATTATCTGAATCATAAATTTATTTTGTAAGTGTGTAAATGTGGCATTTATTATACATGCAAAGTATAAATATTCATAATTATGGTAATAAAAAAAATAGGCCTACTGGTAAATTTTGTCAGTATAAAAAAGAGATGGTCATTAAAATTACTTTTATGTAAAACTGAGAATTACTTGTGAGCTGTAGTAAGAATATTATACATGAGAATTTTTCATACTGTTCTTAAATTTATGTGAATTCCACCAACTCGCCTGAACCAAATAAAGTAATGATTGAATTAAGACTCTTACAAAGTTATCTTAGTATAAATAATAATCTGTAATTGAATTTAGAAATAAATCCTGTTCTATAA
The DNA here is from genome assembly GCA_018251015.1 of Phocides pigmalion okeechobee. NCBI lineage: Eukaryota > Metazoa > Arthropoda > Insecta > Lepidoptera > Hesperiidae > Phocides > Phocides pigmalion. The sequence continues at coordinate 10,156 of DWON01002595.1, forward strand.
GAAGATGGCCATAGATATACATGTATGGAAGTAATCACGTACATCAGATGGACTTCATGCTTGTTCTACTTTAATTTCATAAAAGAAAAACTATCATCAACGAATCAGTATATATAAATATACATTAGCGTAAAATCTAGATGTGTATCTTTTTGGTTTATATATTCAAGCAAGCAACTTGGAAGCTTATATTATGATTTCTACTTAGCCTGAAGAAACAATTAAATTACAATTTATCTAGTTATCGTAAGAACTGCATTCTTCATCTTCATTATCTATAACCCTGTCAAGGGTTATATGACCTGGTAATGTGTTTTTATAATTAGTAATTATAAAAATTAAATATAATTAGTAATTATAAAAAAAAAACAGCAATTAAAAACATACATATACATATTCTATAATGTTTATTACTGCCTATATTTATCTTTTTTATTATTATTATTTTTTTTTAATGTGATAGAGTAAGAAACGGGCACGCAGGCCACCTGATGTTAAATGGTCACTGTAGCCCATGGACACCACGTCCAATCTCAAATAGAACAGAAGTTCTATTTAAAGATGGACTTGGATGCGTTCCTACTCTTGAGCACTAAGATGGTCGCCTCCAAAAATGTGAATCAGGCAACCACACCCCCCCCCCCAACCGAAACGCAATACATGAAGAACATGTTGCTTTACGGCGAGTTATTAGAGTGGTGGATGTGCCGCCATGGGCGAACTCTAACGTCTCTACCACCTATAAAAATCTTATTATCTATTTGATTTATTTTTATACACATTAATGTTTTGTAAAATGTTATTGGTTATCATCGTAAAGGTAAATTATATATTTTCGAAGATAGCCTATGCTATTCTGAGCCATTTAAAACCCTGAACTTTTTACAAATTACAAAGATTTAAATTTAGTATCTGTAGTCTCCCAATTAATAAGACAACCTTGCTAGATGCAAATTACATTTTTATGTTCATTTTAATATGAGAACAGCTTGAGTTATAAATAGCAGTAACAATTGAAAACTCTATATGTCTGCAGTAAAAACAATAATTAGGGAGTTAATATTGTTAAATAAGCAAATTACAAGTACATTATTTACATATCATAAAGATGAGCAGCTGCGTTAGTATAATTTCAACTACATACAAATAATACTAAAATAGTTACAACAAATGTGCTCCATACTATGGAGATTTACAAAATCATATGATCAACTTATATTTTTTAAAATATGCTTATTTTAAAATTACACCAGAATTTGGCATTTTAAGAAACACTATACAGAAGTGAATCATAATTTTTCTTTCTTATAGCATGGAATAGGCTATTATTTAATTTTTTATATTTATTATTTTATAACAATATGCAGATTATGTATATACTGTGATACTTTAACAGTTAATTGTAAACAGAAACTTCCAAAGTGAATAAAATATGTTTTTCTATTCTATTATGATTATTATATTATACTATAAATATTTTTATATTAGTTATTATACAATAAAGGGGTTTTTTAGCTGTAGTTTATTCTAGTACTTATCTAATTATGTAATTATTAGACTTTCTGTTATTATATTACATATGTACATGATTTTTTATCAATATTACAAGACCTCAAGGTAAAGTCACTTTTACAATTATATATATGTTAAAAATTCCTTAATAAGTCTTACTCGGAAGATTATCTTGTAATTATTAATTGATCTATATTATTATAATCAGCCTGATATCATCCATATTAAAGATACCACCCACTGCTACTTAACTCGCTATAAATCATTTTCGTAATGCTATTATCCAGATATATGTTGTTTATAATAGATATTTTATAATAAAATCAATCTGTATATTATATAAAAGAGGAATGTAACCGCAATTAGGTAATACCCAGATATCAACACAGCATACAACCACGGAAATCTGAAAGTTTGCATATGTTCTTTATATAGTGTAATTGAACACTAAGAAAGGAATTTTAAAGGTGAGAGGTTAAAAGGGAGAGGTGTTTAAAAGCGAGGCGACCATCTTAGTCCTCAGGAATAGCAACGCATCTATGTTCAAGCTCAGATAGGATTTCAGTCATGTTTATGTGTGTTCATAGATGTCTATGGGCTGCGACTACTTACCATCAGGTGGCATGCATGCTCATTTGCTACTCTTCTCACATATTAAAAAAGCTTAAAAGGGAGGCGACCATCTTAGTTTTCAGAAGTAGCAACGCATCTACATTTGAGCTCAAATAGGATTTCAGTTGTGTTTGTGGTTGTACATAGATGTCTACAAGATGCAACTACTTAGCATCAGGTGGTTTGCATGCTTGTATTCTACTCTTCTCCCATAAAAAAAAGTTAGTTATAGATAATTTATAATCTCTATTTAGCTATAGCTATATAGTTGCCTAGAAATTCTCTCAATAAAACACAGGTAAAATTGCATCAGAACGGAAGAAGTTTTGACTTGACATATAACACTTAATTAAATATATCTAAATATAATAACAATTTGTTGACGTATAAGACTCACTATCTGTTTTTTTTTTTCTCGTATATTTTGATAAATCTGATGTAACATTTATGGATAAAGATTATTTTTTACTATTGATTTAACATAAACATAACACTAAACATATAAGATGCTTTTTTAGTTATAACTATCCGGTTTTTTTTTGGTTTGAAAATTTTAATTGTATAACATGTGTATATGTATGTATAATAACAATAATAACTCACTCTTTTTGTTAGTAATTTCCAAATAATAAATATAATTATAATTAATCAAATATAGAGTAATAAAATTAAATAATAATATATTTTTGAAAAAAATCAAATATGTATTGTATTTACTTGTTACAAGTCCACAAATGATTGCTACTCATTTGCCCACAAGAGGTGGAGATTTTCAGTTGTAAAAATTTCATTTTATGAGTTTGATTAATTTCTTATGAACCAATTTATATATTTTATTTAAAATAACTTTTATTCATTTGTTAACTTTATCACACATGTTATTTAATTGCTGTTCTTGTGTTATGTTGTAGGACTTAATATTTGCATTAAAATTTATAGTATTTATAACTCATATACAAGTGTAATTGTTGGTAACATTAATAATTAATAACTCTACATTATTATTATACCCCTACTGCATTACAGTATTATATCATAAGAAAAAAGCTTAAAATATAACATGCCTATTCTGGCTAAGTTTTGTTGGTAGATTTCACACATTTTAAAAAGCTCTATAGATAATTTGGAATACTGTATGTTTTTTCATGTGAAACTAATTAGCAATTTAGTTTTATATCTATATCATTAGTATGCAACAATGCTGTTTCAATCTGAAAAGTTGGCATTGGTATACAATTTGTACTCATTAGTGTACATTGTATTTATTCTTAAAGTTATTTAGCTAACTCTTTTGCAACTGAGATCTATAATGTTTTAAGATAATTATTTCTTAATATATACTAATTCTTTGTACGTCAAATAAATATACGTGCTTATATTTAAACGAAGATATATATATATATATAATATTTGTATTTGAGTAACGATTATCCACCGTGAAGTGAGTATTAGCACACATTAGCAAGTATCGCACGTTACTATGTAAACATTTGTAACATAACGCGCCATTATCGTATAACACGTCAGGTTACCGTTCCGCCTACTGAAGCTATATTTTTAAAACTCAAAAATTTACTATACTCGCAGCCAAATACCTATTTTTAATTTCATATTTTTCATATTTAATACACAAAATTTTCATATTTAAATATCGTAGTCATATTATTCGTAGCCATCGTTAAGCAGCTTAAAAGTATATTTTTTTCAAAGTTCCGTTGTAATATCTATTTTATAGTTACATTGCTATGGTTGTTTTTTCCATACGTCAAAGTGTGGAGTAAAGAAACTCTCCGGATTAACGACAAAATATACAGAAAATTATAGAAAATGTATTTCATGTGGACCATATGATTTAATTAATTTTTTCGACCGTCCTAAAGAGGTCTAAAGCAGATATGTAACGAAATTTTGATAGTTATGCTATACTTGGGAATGTTGGCAGCCTTTAACATACGTCAAATGGAAACAAATGTTTGCTATAAAGTCAGCAGCACACGAGCGCCGGGCGCACGACGCCGACCGCTGCCGACCCTTCCGACTTCTGTTGACAACACAAATACATTTAAGTTGATTGATTGAACCGGAACCGACCGACACTGAAATAGCGACGGAAACACAAACGTACTACGAATTGAAATGTAACTACAGTAAAAACAGTTTCAGGAGCTGGAGCAGTAGCATATTTTATTTGTTGGAACAGTTTCTTACAAACTCAACTACGATAATGCGGTCGGAATGCTCGGAAATCCTAGCGGTTATCTGGCTTCCTGTGAAAGAAAACACTTGTATAGCGTTGCTTATTTTGTGTAAGACATTTACGATAAAATGTATGTTGTCTTTTAGTGACTTAAGTTAATTGGAGACAATTTCAAATTGATTAAATTGACGCTTCAGAATTCACGATAAAAATTAGTAATGCAAATAACACAATTTAATAATAATCATAGTTACAGCATTTTACGGAAGAAATATAACTCCAGCAATTACTACTTCTTTAATAGGGCACCTGCGTTATATACGAGTAATTATTTTTTTATTAAGATGAATAACGAAGGTGTACTGAAACACGTGCTGTGTCACACCTGTCGTATTGCTGCTGTATTGCAAATAATCTACTATATTAATGTATAATGCAAGTGATATTAATAATAATAATTATTAGTACGTATAATAAACTAGAATAGAATTTTTATTGTAGAGAGTATCATATCGGGTAATGATTTTTTTAAATTATTTATTAAAAGTAGGCACTTGGATTTCAAAATACATCATAGCATTAAACTAGTTTTTTTTCTTGTAATATATTTTATATTACCTTAGCTCTAAGTGGCGTGGGTCTCAATATGTACATCGTAATGCGACAATTTTTCTTTAATCCAAAATAATATCCTATTAATATAATCATTCGAACGTTTGGAGCTATATTTATTATATTTAATTCCTTAACAACATAAGGGGTTTCAAAGAAATTAATTATATTGGTAGTTTTAATGTAATTTAACATATTTATTGTAAAGAAATAATATGAACATTAACATCAAAGACGCGGGTAGTAACGTAGTGATTTGAAAATTACTTTTAGTGTAAGTTATGAATATCTGCGTACCTTTTCACGAGTTAGCATATAAACAGCTAATCTTGAGGTAGTTTATCATATTACCTTATTAAGATTTCTTGAGAGGCTCTGCGAATCTGTGGATTCTTTCCGAGTAATCCGATATTATCGTGATAGGGTTATCATTTGATTGTCGTAGTCCAGTGTGCACTAAAACTTTAGTCGATTACATTGAGGTAATTAAGTGATTTAGTCTGTTGAGTTGTAGTATATGATGTAGTGTTCTATGTGAGTCGATTGGGTCGTTACTATAAGAAATAAGGAAACATTTTATTATTTATTTATTTATTCCTATTGAAACACGTTAAACTATTGGCGGACTTTTGGCCTAACGTAGCATTATCTACCAGTCAACCACAATGAAGACAGGAAGCAAAGGTAATGAAAGGAGGAATGTAAATAGTTGTGAAGAAAAATGTAACAAAAAATTGCATACAATTATAGAATATTGTAACATTTAAATTCAGCCGTATAATATATTAATATAGAGCCTAAATTTTTATATCATAATAGCAATACAATATTACAATAAATCTAAATTGTCTAAAACCATCAAAATCTCATGTGTTTAGATTGCCATTTTAAATAGTATTTCTGGTTCCAACTGTTAACTAAATCAAAAAACCTCAAAACGCTTACACTTGGTAACCCTGTATGTAACACTTGACACCGTAGTTTCAACCATACCGTGAAGGATTCCGGAAGTAGCGCTTGAAAACCGCTGTGCGAGTGACATTTGTACAAAGTCTGTGACTAAAGCTAGTTGTGAATAAAAGTCAAAGTTAATTCAATTGAATCAATATTCCCGACGCGAACTCCGGCTCGGCCTCACGGGAATTAACTCTGTTAGTTCCGAAGAATGTTAATAACGACCTCATTTTACTATCGCTATTAGCGGACTTATATCGAATTACAATTTATTCTCACGACGGGTTTATAGGTTTAAGTTTTAGATGGAACTTGATGAATATTTTATGTGCTTAGGTTTCTAATTTGAACACAAATATTTTAATGGATTTTGATAAAGTAATTTACAGTGTTACGTTGTTATTATGATATAGATGTACTTTAATCATCATTATTTTTTTCAATTGAATTCATAGCATTCAAAATAAATGTTTCCATAATCACAACACAACGTATATGGATGATCTGAGTTGTGTATAGGATCTAGTTATAGAACTATTATTATATGTTAAAACACAATAACTCTTATAATAAGTAAGAACAAATAAGCGTGTGGATATAGTGTAAATATCTTTATAATTTGGTCTCGTAAGTTTAACCATCTGACTTTTGTAATAACATTAAGCGGAAGCTAGAATAACGGTAGTTTTGGGCACGGTGCCAATTTAGCATATTAGAGCAAACCACTGAAATATTTAACGAGTGCCGTCTCAACGCGAAAACTGGCCATAACTTGTTTACGTGAATTCCGTAGTTGCCAAACGCTTCATATGTTATCTTTTCGGACCAAAATATCACAAAAATGTTAAATGTTTATAAAAATTCGATCGTTTCATAAATATCATTATTATTATGTGAGGATACATTTGAGTCAACATTTATTTAAAAGAGTTATTTTTATTTACGATAGTACAAATCATACGAAATATTTCATTACGTGTATATAATTTTTAAAATGTCAGTATGTCATGAGAAATATATAACGTGTTTAAAATAATAATCTTTTAAGAAACAGTGCCTATTCTGAAACAAATATTATACTTTTGTTTTATTTAAAATACACGTATTCATTTCTTAAATGCATGCAAACGTCGAAACTCCTACGCAAAAATTTACATAAAAAATATTCAAACGAAACCACAGCAAAATCCTAGTTCACACAAAACAAATAGCCGAACACGTGTTCAACGATGCTTGACAAAAGCGTACCGCGGGAAAACAATTAAGCGACGAGGGTGTAATCGGAATATTTGTACGGCTGTCGCGGCAGTCGCGTGCCGCGGAGCGATTACCCTTCGCCACCCTCGGGCTATCGTAGTAGCCAACAATATGACAGGTTTCGTGGTTCGTAGGTATGAGCGATTATCAACACAAACATTGACTTGTTTTCAATTTATTTGAAGCCCCATTTACACCGCTGACCCAATTACGTTTTAAGCTTTAGCTCTTTAGGTACATACTGCGATCACTATTTTTTGTATTCAATGAACTCGTATCACCTTAGATTCTTCAGTATATTTACAGTCTGATAAATGTTGCGAAACTATTTTGAGTTCAATTATTTGTTGGGTTTACGCCAGTTTTAAAGCTAAAATATAACTAGTAAAAGCTTCATTCACAGTGAAACAAATTGATATTCAATATAAGCAAAATAACAATGTAGGTTCCGAAAGTGAAATAATAGAACCGCAATCGTTTAATATAAACAAATATGAAAACCTATAAACGAAAAACTTTAATGTACGTGTGGTTTCGAATTGGAATGTCATAAAGAAATCTGCTGCTATCTTGCTGACAGCAATAAGCACGATACAATTATATATAGATACCTTAATAAGATATCATTTTACGGTTACAGTTTTTTTTTGAGTAATTTATGTAGCCATCGAGCATACAGTCCACAAGATGGTAAGTGGTCAAGTCCATGTATATATGTAATCATCTTCATAAAGAACAGGACTTACATAAAGTCCATCATAGATGCATTACAACCGTAAGGTGATTGCCTTCACCGAATCACAAGAATTCGCACTAGAAATCGATATACTGATGTACTTCTTTCTACATGTTCAATAATTTTTTAACCCCTTTTCAAGCATATTGCGCACAGGACAATTGGTAAACTTAAAATTTATGTGGCGATGATGTGCATACATCTATTACGTGTTATGAATAAATTAAATTGACAAAAATAACACAGTCATTATTTACGTTCATATTGTTAATATCAACTGTGGTCAAAGATTATCGCCAATAATCTAAAACGTAAAATTACTGTTTATCTTTTTAACTATTGTCTCGTTGAGTATTGTGTGTTTGTTATGTGCTTTAACCTGGTCTTTTAGCGATAGTCTGTGCCATGCGTTTATTTTAAATGTGAAACATAAAAACAATAAATATGGATTAAATGTCAACCACTAGTTAATACAGTTTGGTATGTTTATTAATTGTATAAAATGTTTTTGAATCCATGTGCTTCACAATTTTCGACGAATTTTCCATTGAAAAAATATTTCCACTGAAATGTCCGCGTAAAATTGTTTTATTCGGCGTCAGCTCAATTTCCTCCGAACGTATACAAAAAAGGATACGGTGAATAAAGATGAAGCTTAATAGTTTTGACATTGAGGGCAACGTTTTTTGCGTACGGGTATTAAATTTTTATATATCCTAACGTTTGTCGATTATTAATTACGTATTTATTATGATTTATAATGTAATCAAATATTATAGCATCACATATTCGTATTACATTACGAATTTCAGCTGTCGTAGATTGACAAAAAAACAGTAATTAAATACCTAATTCAAATGTTATTTGATATCTGAAATAGCAGTATAATTAATTGTCTCTATCTAAGCTCCATGAGATTTAATTTCTTATAACTACTTAATATATAAACTTATGAATATTTTTTCTTGACGACATTGAAATAATGATAGTCAATATACATTAGTAAGAACCGTAAGTACCTTAATAAATCCTACAATGTAAAGAGATCAAGATTATTCAACTTGTTCAACTTACTATTATTCCATGTAAGTACACATGTACCTGTACATACAGGTACTTTATTTTGTCTAGTATAAGATGAAAAATATATTTTTTAATTTTTTTAATAATTACCGTTGTAATTTCACGAAATACATTATACTTTAGAATAAAGTACACCTAACTTAGAACAAGACACTTAAATTAATATTTACCCTGCCTTATTATTTAAGGAAAATAACTTGCAAAATGATATTTTATTCACTACGTAGCATAATTGCTGATAACTTTTTGGTTATTTCATGTGTCAGGTTTTATTTTACGACTACTTGCATTTTCAAGGTGGAAAAATATTTTTAACTGACTCCCAAGTGAAGTGAATGTTTTTTTTTGACTGCAAAAGGATGGTTATGTTTTTCAGGCGTATGTATGTATATTTCTTTGGCACGTTTCGTAACTATCTTGATGAATTTTTACACACAAGCTCTTAATTGTTGAAATGATTCAGGATATAATATTTAAAAATTGCATATGCTAATAAAATGAGAAGAGAATAATGAAAATATTTTGTTATTAAGTTCAAAAATTTGAGGACGTATATAGAATATGAGGAGATAAATAATTTATGTATAACACTTTTACATCACCATTTTAACATGTTTAATATTTATTGTGTTTGCTTCACGGATATTGTCATTATTTTTATTTAAAATTTAATCGTCATTTCTGACGAACGCAAATCGTGATGAAATAAAACAAAATGTCCAACTTCAATAGCTGGGACTGGTACTAAATCTATACACGTCGATATATTAGCCCTGCATTATTTCACTGTCGGATTTGGAAGCAACATAATCGTTCATTACCATACAGTTGGGTGTCTAATCCACGGCGCTCTAACGCTCGCTTGTCTGATGACTTAATTAATGACCCGCCGTGTCGCTGTTAATTAAACAGCTCCGGCAAATTGAAGTTCACGCTCGGGCCCCGGGCTCTGCCACAGATTAAAAACAGAATGCAATTTGCGCGCCGACGTCCGACCCGGATTCTAAATGATTAACCACAATATTGCTAATACT
>DWON01002596.1:0-20145 GCA_018251015.1 Phocides pigmalion okeechobee
GCGACATGCTCTTCATGTATTGTGTTTCGGTTGGGGAGGTGTGCTTGCCGGATACGCATTATCGGAGGCGACCATCTTAGTCTTCAACGGTAGGAACGCATCCTCGTCCATCCTTAAATAGAACTTTTGTTTTATTTGAGATTGGACGCGCTCGTACATGGAGTGCAGTGACTACTGAACACCAGATAGCCTGCGTGCCCGTTTCTTACTCTTTTACAATAAAAAACTCCGTGTAAAACAGAAGTGCACTTGAAATCGATCACAGGTACCTTGCTACTTATAAATACTAAAGCTTCTAAAGGTCACCACAAAACAAAATATAAGGAATATATTATTTTTAAATTAAACAATTTTTTGTTTTTATTCAAGGTTTTAATAATATTTCGTAATAGTTATTATTATTTGGCTATTAACAAGAATAAAATACAATAATATGTGTTGTCCTTAACATACATGATGACAGTACGAGACATAGACCAAGAGTCTAATTACTTATATTAAATATACAGGTGGAAATCTGGGTGAAAGCAACAGACAGCAACTTCAACACGCAGCCGGAGAACTTCGATGACATCTGGAACATTCGCGGCATCCTCGGCAACGCGTACCACAAAATTAAAATTAATTTAGAACATTAAACTCTTCTTCTACGTTATATATCATCTTGAGGAAAATGGGAGAACTATAGTTCGACCGGGGAGGTACCACCGCCGTCCTCGTGTTTCGGTTGGAGATACAATAAATCATTAAATAAATATATAACAGAAGTTCTATTTAAGCATGCACGGGAGTGCGTTCCTACTCTTACGTAACACAATACGTGAAGAACATGGTTCTTTATGGCGGGTTATAAAAGTGGCGGTGGTGCCGCCCCGGGCGAGCTCTAACAGCTCTACCACCTTTACCTTTACTGTGTATGTGGAAAACAGAATTTCATGATGTAACCATGATATATAACTCTAAGGATATAATAAATGTAGTGTTTCTCATAACAGACTATACAATATGTACTTGTGATCATTTTGAACAACAACAAACAAATATTGAGATTACCACTGAGTGCGGCGCTCACATCGGGTCAGCGTTGCGGGCGGCGGACTGAGTTTTAACTTCTTCTTCTTTCGTGTTCTTCTTTTTCTTCTTCTTTCGTGTCGGCATGATTGGTTATTAAAGGGTAGTGCAGTTAAGGAGTTAATTGAAGAGGATTAGTATGAGGTGAAGGGAGTTAAAGGATAAGTGGGAGTAAGTCATGCCGTAGTGGAATGATTAGTCAATCAGCGTAGGTGGGCGGGGGCTGATTGTCCAGCGTGCGCCGGCCGGACATGAGACGTCGCGCCACTCGAGGAAGCTCTTTCCACGCACTTTTTTAACTTATTTCTCTAGACTGAAGATGCGAATATTTTATTTTTTAGCATCTGTGTATCATCTACGAATGCACAGACGTAATGTCCGCCCCCAGTCTTGTAGCGCCGACGTGAACACAGCACTTGTTCGCCCGTAGTGATACAGATTTGTTCGTACAACACAGGTGTGTACAAGCCACAAGCGCGCTAAATATTTTAAATGTATAAGATATGGAACATTTTTTCCTAGTCTAAACTAGAACAAGTCTTATATTGCAATATTATTAGTATATAAAGCATATAACATGGCACTACATTATTTTTTACTTATTATTAGGTACATAACGTCAATGAAGTTTATGTAACACATAATTAATATTTTAAAATGCATGTACACTCGTGAAGCTAAATTATAAACTAAAGTCGAGCCGAGGCTAAAATATAATTTGGTACTTATAGCCAGTATGTGTAATCGCATCCTTTGAATAACTCTGGTTAATTCTTCCTTATTTACTATACATATAGTAAATGAAAAATCATTTCAAATCAAATCAAAATCTTCTTTTTCTTTTTTATTGTGGAAAATAGGTTACAATAGTTATTAAATATATATAAAGTGTCTCTATATTCCGGCCGCAAAATATACGATCAATTTTTGTAAGTCCATAATTTAATATTAAATTAAAATACACTATACACTACATGCAAATTACATTTAATAATATTCATCTGATTTGTCAATTAAATTTTATATTTATATGATAATAAAATTTGTCCACAAGGAACTGATTTAGCCTTTTTTTTAATAATTCGACATCAACAGTGGAACGTATAGACTTTGGCAGTTTATTAAAAATTATGGGTGATTTACCAACAATGCTTTGTCTTTTAAAATTAAATTAAATTTAAATTAATTTCAAGTGTTTAATTAAAATTTATAAAGAGTAGCTCCATATGTATTATCCGCATTGACTATATATCGCTCACGTAGTAATATACTGACACGTTTATAAAAATCTTTAAACATGTTTATAATGTGCGGCTGGTTAAAAATTTAATATTTATATGTATAAAACACTACTTTTCATAATAAGATGTTAGTATTGCAGTCATTTTTACTTTTTATCGTTATTTTGTTACACAGTACAAATTTCACGATAATATTAGAATCCAAAGATGAAGTAAATTCTTATTTTTACCTGTAACATTCCATCAATATTTTATTCTTATTTGTAAAGTTCGTAAAATGTAGATGTGCCGAAGTATTGCTACATGAGCGATGATTATGTAATAGAATAACGAACTTCGCTAATAACCGTGCAATTTTATATATAAACAATGTTACATATTACATAATGGGCTTAGCTCGTGTGTATTTTGTATATGTATTTAGGTTGAATAAATAGCAAATGTCATTGAAACAATTAAAACTGTACAGTTATGTAAGTTTACTACTCGTGAAACTGTCGGTGATAAAACTTTGTCATAGCAACTAATATATTATTTTAGATAATGTTTGTGATTACAGTATATGGGATATTTATCCTATTTCATAAATCATATAGTTCAAATGTTAAATTTTAATTTACATTATAAATCTTTGTCTCTGGAGTTCTTTGAATCGTTTTACCTATTTTGTCCAGCTATGAAAACTAAGCTAATACAATAATACACTACTGTTTTGATTCCATTGTTACCAGTTTCACTACAATGTCTGTAATTTTATTGTTATTATATCACATATTTATTATATTTTTATGTTACGTAAATAAATGATTCAGCATGCTTTGGTTATTTAATTTAAATCCATATTCCAATCCCATTAATAATATTTACGCGAACATCTTATACTGGCTTATTTTAGTTTTATTCTCAAGATTGTTATTTTTTTGCAATATACATAACATAAAACCAAGAATGTCATCTCATTAAATAATATCTCTTTGTGTTTAATTAGTAAACAACATTATCTCTTATGATGCGTCAACAAATTTATCTCAGTACTAGTTCCGTCTGGGGAACAACAACATGTCTCTCATGAGGCAATTGCAAAGCACAAATCATTTTATGAAACGACTTTCTAATAATGCTTTATCGACCAATGTGCGTAACCAAATCCATATTCAAAATAAGGTGTGCAAAGAGAAGGAAAACGATTTCATACAATTAGAGATAAAACAAGAATTTCTTAAGTTTCCAAATGTGTGGCTCAGAGACAATTGCCAGTGTAGCGAGTGCTACCATCCGACTGCCCACAGCAGGATTCTGGATTGGAGCAAGTTTAACCTAAACCCAAAGCCAGTCGAAGTAGTTAAGGATGAAAATTCAGTACAAGTAACTTGGGACGACGGGCACAAATCTCGTTACAACCTCAACTGGCTGCAATTCCGGAGCTTCACTCCTGAAAACCAGAAGAAATACACCGAAACGATATACAAACCAGTTAAGAAAGTTTGGCACGGCAGTGACTTCCAGAGAGTTTGCAGAAAGCATGACTACAACCGAATTATTGAATCTGACGAGGCTCTTTACAATTGGCTGCAAGATCTATCGACATATGGAATAGCTTTGATTGAGAACACACCTCATTTTGAAACTGCTTTGGACAGCATTGTCAACAGAGTTGCCTTTCCCCGGAAGACTCATTATGGACTTAAGTTTACTGTACAACAGGTGGCAAATACGAGCAATGTAGCTTATTTATCAAGTAATTTGCAGATGCACACAGATCTTCCGTACTACGAGTATTGCCCTGGAACAAACATGTTGCATTGTTTAGTCCAAACTATGGGGGAGGGGGGAGAAAACTTGCTTTCCGACTGCCACTACACTGCTAAGTATATGGCTCAACACCATCCGGAAGAATTCAAGCTCTTGACAGAAACAGAAGTGGAGTGGCGAGATGTAGGCGTGGAACACGGCAAGGAGTTCTTCAAGCTGCATAGATCGCCCGTCATATGCCTGGATAAGCGTGGAGAAATAGTGAGAATAAACTTCTCGATACCACAAAGAGGCAGTCAATTCCCAGGGCCAATGGAGATTGTTAAACCTTGGTATGAGGCTCACAGCCTGTTCTATCAATTAAGTCATAAATTTGTGGCCCAATTTAAAACCAAAGCTGGCAACACCATTGTGTTTGATAATATAAGAGTATTGCATGGTCGAAATCAGTATGAAGATAGGAGTGACAATGTAAGGAAACTCATAGGTGCTTATGTGGATTGGGACGAAATATATTCGAAGTTAAGATGCTTAAAAGTCAAATTGAAGTTAGAAGATGGTATTCGTTAATTTTTATAGAATTACTTAACACTTTCCCTGCGGCTACAACATTGCTGTGTAATTCTGGAAGCGACGCGCTTGCGGTTCCCACACAACTGTGTTGTAACGACAAATTTGTATGGATTACGGGCGAACAAGTCCTGTTTTTACGTCGGCGCTACAAAATTGGAAGACATTACGTCTGTGTGTTCGTAGGCGATACACAGATGCTAAAAAATACAATATTTCAGTAATTTGTCGGCGTAATCTTCAGTATAATCAATTAAGCTCCAGTTTAGGGCCGCCTTCCGCAATACTGACCCGATCATACATATCCGCGCCGCAGGGAGTGTTAAATCAATTTAAGTTTCAGTTATTATAGTGCAGTGATCCTATTTCATGGCTTCCTTAATCTCATTCCTTTCATTCATGAGTTAAAAATTGTTATCTAATATTTATGGCAAAAATATACATAAAAATTATTTGTTCTTGATTAGTAATCTGCATCGTTAGAGTACTGCTGATAGTTGCTTTGAACTACAAATTTATGAAGCCAAATGGAGTAAAATCAAAGTAAAGTAGACCTTATGACCACCATGTCTCAAATTGGAGGTCAAACACCAAGGTGGAAGAACTATAGTTCGACCGGGGAGGTACCACCGCCGCCCTCATAATCCGAAGTAAAGCATTACTTGTGTTTCGGTTGGAGAGGTGCGGTTGCCGGCTACACTTTGAAGCGAGGCGAACATCTTAGTCCTCAGGAGTAACAACGTATCTACGAGCTCAGATAGGATTTCAGTCGTGTGTCTGGTTAAACGTAGATATCTATGGTTTGTGATTATTTAACATCAGGTGGTTTGCATGCTCGTTTGCTACTCTACTCACATAAAAAACGTAACAAAGCTTATGTAATTTTGTATCCTACCCGGAGTTGATAACAGATGTATATTATTTACGTCTCTTACATTGATTTCCAGGTCCGGGCGTCTGCTACCGTATCTACTCTGAGAAGCAGTACTCCACAATGGAGGACTTCAGTACGCCCGAAGTGTCTCGTGTCCCCTTGGCCTCCTTGCTGCTGCTCATGAGCTCGCTGGGCGTCAGCGATGTTCGACGCTTTCCTTTCATCGATGCACCGAAGGAGGAAGCCATTGAAAGCGCCCTGCTCGAGTTGAAGCAACATGTAGGTGGTACATCTTTTGTCTATGCGAACACATAAACAAAAGCATACAAACATGTACACGTACAATCATACACACTCGCAAATACACGCACACGAGCGCGCGCATGCACGCATACGCATACACACACGCACGCACACACACACACACACGTTCAAAACATTGACATTTTCACTTACCCGCACACACAAAAATACCTACACGTTTGGACGTACTCATACTTGCATACATTGGTCAATTACATACCTATACACGCATGCACTTTTGCAAGCACGTACTTAAGCTCTTTCGCTTATACACACACACGTACGTACGCACACACAAATTTAAAGTATAGTACAGACAGTCATAGTAAATCCTCGTGTGTGATAAAAAAGGAAATTTGACTATCTTATAGCTGTAGTATTCCACTTCTGGTTTGATGGACGTGGTAAGATCCGTCTATTGAAGAGTTCCGTGTTAGACCTCAACAATATCGAAGCATTTGTGATAAATTTTAAGTTTAAGTCCCATTCTACTTAGAGTTGGTAACAGATGTCCATTGGTTTTATTTGAATTGTCTATTGGCACCATTTATACAACATACAATGTTTTCCAGGGTGCCCTAACATCCAATGAAAAGCTAACTGCACTAGGAAAAGCGCTCGCTAATCTACCAGTGGAGGTGTCCTTGGCCAAAGCCCTAGTGGTAGGCAGCGCGACTCTGCCCCCGCATAAGAGGGATTCCGCCCTAGCCTTAACGGCAGCGTTGGGCATTAGGTCTATATACACTACGAGAGCTCATAGAGACTTTGACTGTGAGGTAATTACAATTCTTATTTATATTTGTATAATTTAATAAGCAATACGGATTAATAAAGGCGAGTGTTTCATATTTTATGTAGTTCATTAATACAATATCAGTTATTTATTGGGTAACAAAAATCCTTAAGTAATCCTTAATCCATATATACGGTAGGATTTAAGATTTGATTTCTGTAATATGCGGGATTGGTTAAAGATGTCCATCGAGGAAATGACAGTACAGTACTAAGTGGACTGCAGGGTCTTTTGCTACTCTCGTTTCATAGAAAACAGTTTAATCACTTTTTTATGAGTTAAACTATAATCATCATCATTAAAATACATTATGATATTTATTAAAATTAAATTTCAAAATTAAGGGTTTTTGACATTTTATTTTATTTATTTATATCACTTTACTTATTAAATTAGGGCAATTTACTTTTGGATTATTTTGTAATTACGATTGTAAACTAATATCATAGTGGAATTTATACTTTTCACTAAATAACGGGTACTCATGATTAACACTTTTTAATCGCCGATATTTCGAACCAGTTGCATGGCTTGTGGTCACGGCTAAACTCAGTTTAATATTTTTGATAAATTTATATTTTTTGGATAAAAAAATCGCATAAGTTGTGTATAATTCTTGAGTATTTTTGGATAAAAATCAATGGTTCCCAAATTTTATCATGATTTTTCAGAATGCAAGAAAACCAGATGAATCCGATCACGGGGACCCTATAACCCTGTTGTCTCTGTACTGTGCGTGGTTGACCGTCAAGTCCGAGGGTCAGGGTGGTAGACTTTGGTGTAAGAAACGTGGGATTGAGGAGCAGAGGCTGTATGAACTTACTAAGCTTGCGGCGCAGTTACGGAGTTTGCTGCAGGTATGACTAATTTTTTAAACACTTCCCCTGCGGCTACAACACTGCTGTGTAATTCTGGGCGCGACGCGCTTGCGGCTCTACACACCTGTGTTGTGGCGACACATTTGTATGGATTACGGGCGAACAAAAGTGCTGTTTTCACGACGGCGCTACAAGACTGGAGACGGACATTACGTCTGTGTATTCGTAGATGATACACAGATGCAAAAAAATACAATATCTCAGTAATTTGTCGGCGTATCTTCAGACTAATCAAATAAGCTCCACTTTAGTGCTCCCGCAATACTGACACGAACATGTATATCCGCGCCGCAGTCAAATGCAGTCAAAGTGTTTATATATATATATAACTTTACAAGCGTTATCCTGTGGCTTTGTCCGTGAAATATATGCTAAAATGTATAAGCTATATAGCATTGTAATGTAAAAAATATTGTTTAAAAAGTCGATCATTAGTGTTTTATTTTGAGTATCGCTGCGGCTTGCACCAGCTATTGTCCACGTGTAATTATGTACAAGTTTACGGGCGAACACATATACTGTGTTTAAGCAAGTGCTACTGCGACTGCGGGCGGATACGACGGCTGTGTGTTCGTAGACGCTACACAGTTGCTACCAATCACAACTGATGTACGAGTCATCGGCGCATCTCCAGTCTAGAGAAGACATGTCCAGTCTAATGCCGCCGTTCGCAACGCTGACTTATATAAATGTGTGCGTAGTCAAATTGTTAACAGTATATGTGAGTATTAAAAATGTATATATATATTTTTAGGACAACAACTTGATGGAGACTCCAGAGCCGGAGACAATGTCCTCAGCAGAAAGATCCTTGAGACATGGACAAATGAAACAACTGAAGGACATGCGAAGGTGAATAATAAAACTAGTACTTATCTGCGACTTTGTCCACAAATTGTAAACTTAGACACCTACAATAAACTGTATTAATAATTTGAAATATCTTAGAGAATCTGTTATCTTGGTTGTAACTACGTTTACACGATTTTAAAATAATATCATCGAGGAATTTATTCATTTTAATATGTAACGATATACTTTATATAGTAAAATTTATAACTATGTACGGTGTTTGCTCAGTTCCATATATTTCGAGATAATACATAGCCTGTAACAAGGCAAAAGGTATAGCTACTCGGTGTGAACGAACTGATGTAGATTTATTTAGGAGTCTTTACGTATAAGAACTCAAAAAATAAAAAAAACGGACTACGTGTCACATTTATATAATAGTAGGGAAGAATAGATGTAAAAAAATTACTACTATAGAAACCTTTACAAGTAAGTATGTTGAAAAGTAGCAAACGAATGTGAATAGCATCTGATGTTAAATGGTCTCTGCAGCCCATGGATATCTATTTCTAACCACGACCAGGACTAGTCTTGCCTGACGTCGAGCATAGATGCGTTGCTACTCCTGAGGACTGATATCGTCGCCTCGCTTATAAGTGTAGTCGACAACTGAATCACTTCAACCGAAACACAAAAATTGCTTTACGGCCGATTATGAGGGCGGCGGTGGTACCTCTCCGGCCATACTGTTATTCACCCACCTTGCACTCTGTTATAATATCTTTTTTACCATTTCACCTTGCACCTTGTCGTAACCTATCTCACATGTACTCTTTATAGGCAATACAAACAAAAAGCAGCCGAAGACTTGAAGCGTCGGAAACGTCTCAAAGTGGACTCGTGGGAGATCGTGGATGACAATGCAGACGAGGACAGCGGCATCGACATCCGCGATGTAGAGTTCCGTATGACGAACGACGCGCAGAGAGTACGCGCCTTGATCACCGGGAGCACCGCCTCTAGTGGTAGAGACTTGATCATGCTTAAGGTAATCTTCAGACTTTCCATCATTCATCAGTAGATCTATCCTTAGAATCTGTCTGTCCGTAGATCTATCCATTCTTAGAAGCCTGCCGGTCATTCGCTCTCCCATTTCCTCCTGTGGTGATGGAGACTTGATCATGTTGAAAGTTATTTTCAGAAGTAGTTCCATCATCCTTCATTGAATCTATGCATAGGTTCTTAGAAGTCCACCGGTCATACTCTCTCTCTCTTCCTATAGTGATAGAGATTTGATCATCCTGAAGGTAATTATCAGAAGTTATTCCATCATCCATCAGAGGAATTATCCGTAGAATCTGTTTGTCCATAAGTCTATCCATTCTTGGAAGTCTACTAGTCATAAGCTCTCCCTTTTCCTCTTATAGGGGTAGAGATTAGACCATGTTGAAAGTTATTTTCAGAAACCGTTCCATCATCCATCATTGTATCTATCCATAAGTTCTTCGAAGTGCACTGGTCATACATTCTTGTGTTTCGTCCTGTAGTTGAGAGAAATTTGATCATTTTGAAGGTAATCATCTATTCTGTTCGAAAAGAGTCATAAAACTTGGTAAGGCTTGTCTTTTGCTCGTCTTGGTTTAGTTTTTAAAAGCTAATAGTAATTACAAAAATGTTAATAATGACAATAAAATTTAGCTCCACTATAATGCAATGTAAATCTGTTGAGTTCGTTTGAATGGTGTGTTAAGGCAGATATACTAATATGAAATATTCCATCAAATATATGTGTATCCTAAGGAGTACAAGCGAAAATTTCTAGCGGTTTTGTCTTCGATTTATTTTAATTTTTGTGTTTTTTTACTTCAGTTGGTGTTGTGCAGAGCATTGTATCCACAAGTAGCTATAGCTGACGAGTTCAACCATTGTAAGGTAATATTCTATCGTTTTAGGCATGAATTTTATGATTTTGAATTTGATCATTTACCGAAAAAATGGAAATGGAAATAAGATCATTCAAAATGTCAATAAATAAAAAGCTAAGTATTGGGTATTTTCAAATATTTTTCTATAATTTAAAAGAATATGTCGAAAATAAATTAGTAAATTGTTGTTATAAAAAAGTATCAAACTTTTATGTTGCTAGTAAAATAACGAAATGTTCTCGTACCATGCCTGGAACGGGTGAGCTTTGAAACTGAAATTTGCAATGTCATGAGCATAAAAAATGTAATCTTATTTCCAATAAAGAATTATTGATTATTATAATGTCATTAATTTGTACAAAATAATTAAAAATATATATTTATTTCTTATAAAAAAGTCTTTAAAAATGTAATAAATACGTATTAAAATTGATCGTGCCGTGAGTAATTAATATATTTTTAATGTTGAAATGATATTTTAGATACATATTTGACAAAAAACACAAGTAGATTATTTGATTTGTAAAACTTAAACACGGGAAAACTATAATTCAACCGGAGAGGTATCACCATCGCCCCCAATTATGGGGCTTTGGGACGGATAACCGTTTCAAAGAATTAATTGTGTTTCGGTTGGAAAGGTGCGGTTTGCGGCTACACTTTCAAGCGAGGCTACCAGCTTAGTTCTCAGAAACAGCAACGCATCTATATTCGAGCTGAGATACGATTTTGGTCGTGTTTGCGTTTGTCTATGGGCTGGGACTCACCATAAGGCGGTTGCATGCTCGTTACCTACTCTACTCATAAAATAACAGCGTAACATATTCGTGTTTTTGTAAAAAAATGACGTACATGTTGATGGTTGTTCGCAGTCGGTGTCGGAGCAGCTGTTCCACACGTGGAGCAAGCCGTACGTGTTCGTGCACCCCACGTCGCAGTTCGGCAAGCGGCCGCGCGCGCTGCGGCTGGCGGACGGCGCGCTGCAGCCCGCGCCGCCCGGCTACAAGACCAAGCTGCCGCTCTCCGCCGAACACCAGCTATTGTGCTATTTGTAAGTTATAAACACTTGTATACTAATAACTAATACTAATAACTATAGTAAATTATTGACAAATTTCGTTTTCTTTTTTGATAATTCTATATATAAATATATTCGATAAATATGTTTTACATGCTATACCTAAACTAAAAATATTGTAAAAAGTAATAAATGGAAATATTTTAGAATTATATTTATTTATTTTATTAATATGTTTTACACATACTTAAATTTAAAATACTGAAAAAAGTAATAAATAGAAATATTTCATTAATATGTATTGTCTTGACATCACATTTGCTCTGTAATTTACTAAAAAAAATAATGAATTATTAAAAAATTGTCACACGCTTTAGTTAAATACTGAGTGGCATGTTGTTGCGGCATATTAAAAACATGTCATCAATTTTAACGGCATTTTAGAAAATGGCATATATTATCATGATACATTATATTAAAGGGACAAATACATGTAATATTATAATATTTTTTATCTCGTATTTTAAATACGAGATTATCTAAATGATAAACTCATATGGTCTGAAACGACTCCAGCTCCACTTGCTCCATTAGTTTATTATTATTTGTAAATTACATTTTAAAGATGAAAAAGATGTGTGTTTTGGAGTTTCTTTCGCCGACTCTTCTCCAAAACGAAACAAGTTACGAGTCGGTAGTAGTTTATTGACGTTCAAAAAGATTTCTGTAAAGAATCAACTTTGAATAAAAAATATTTTGATTTTGATATAACAATTACAAATACATTTTTTAACAATTTATTGAAATAAAAATACCTAATATGTATTTTATAAAATGCCTAATATGTATTTGTATTTCAATTTGTATATAATAACGAGTAATTCGAATGTTGCCCAACTCTACATCTACATGTTCTATGAACAAAAGTAATCGTCATAATATCATTGTTTTTTACAGATCTCTATTAGAAACGACAAAACCGTACATAGTGAATTCGATGCGAATGCCGGCCGCGCAAACATTGCTCCTGCTGGCCCACTCTATAGACACCGATATAGGATTTACTAGGTGAGACGGTCGAAATATTTATACTCAGATTTTTTGACCACTCTACATAATATAAGGTTATGGAATAATATTGGCATATTTATAAAAAAAAATACAACTTTACATTAGATAAATTGCTAGTGTGTATAATCTGGCGGAATAATATTGGCGTATTTATAAACAACCAAGTTGTTTATATTAGTCTGTTTGAAATTTTATGTGCTCAAAAAAGATAAATATTGTTGGTAATGAGTCAAGTCAAGTCAAGTATTGGTGTCAAAATAAATTTGTAGTTATACTTGAAACATTTCATCAATATTTGATACTTGTTCCTGTAAAAAACACAAAATGTAAATGAGAATATATATTGGTACGTGAGTAGAATATAATAGACTAAGACACCTAAATGACCCAGAGATCAACGCCTACGCCTATTGATTTCGTGTATACAAAATCAATTAAGTGAGCACTAAGAAGTGAAATTTAATAGACAACGAAAATGTCGATGGTTTATATCCTTTATATATTTTCTTCAAATATGTGTCCGGGTGTGTGTGTATGTATACTTCTTCGTGAATAGAATAACTTATATTTCTGTGTGTATGTCGCTACTTCAAAACAAAAGGGCCACAACGCGAATAGACCTAATTTTACAGGAGAGCCATTTAAAGTTTTCAAAATCAGTTCTTGTATAATTGCTCTGTAATTTTAAAACTGATAAATAGGTGTTATACACTGTTAGAAAGATATTTTTATTCTGCTTTTAATGGTTGATTCGGATATGTGACCGACAAAATTTGAATTTTTACAATAAAAAGGATTTTGAATATTTTTGATTTGTGGCCCTTTTGTTTTAAAGTAGCGATGTATAAAAATTCATTTCGCAGAAATAAATAAAATAATATTTCCATTAACCAAACTCTTAACGTTTTTAGATGTCAGAAAAAGCGGAGGAGGCGATATGCGAGCAGACTATGGCAGATTTGCTTTACCTCACCGAGAATGAAGGCAAACTGCGGCTGGACAACTTTAATCTCTGATGGTACCAGTAGTGTGCCCACGGTGTGGGACATGCAAATGACACGAACAATTGCCTAAATCTACAATTAGAACGAAATTTGTGACGTTATCGGTATAGTAGTATTTTGTGAAGTCGGTGAAAATCCAGTGAACTAATTGTCTTGAAAACTAAAGATTTAATTAAAGTGTCGATTACGTCATCGGTCGGAGTACAATGCATGTAGTTAGTTTTCAAGGATACTGTACGTAAGGGATATTAAGGAATAATACACAGGATTATGTAGAAATTTCATGTAAATACTGTTTTGTTACAAAAACACAAAATTGTAATTTAGCGCCATCTTTTGTAGATTTGTGAACATAATGGCGAACAGCGCCATCTGTATTAGGTGTGTAAACGTAATTTGCAATTACCGCCATCTTTAGTAGTGATTATAATGCGATCAGCGCCATCTCTTGGTGGCAGTTGACGTGGTTTCAAATCTTTTATAGGTATTTTGTATGGTTTTGTGTGTGTTCCGGATATCCAAATGGGAAATGTATAATATAAGCATTGTTTTGCAAGATGTTGGCGAACTACCAATGCAAGTAAAGCTATAACATACAACACTAATTTTACGTAATACAGTCGTAGAAGTTATGATTATGTTACATAAGTTACATTCAAGCGTTTAATTATATGTATTTCATATATTTGTTAACAGATGCACAGTAACTGCATAAGTACCCATCAGTAGTACTAATATTGGACGAATAACAGAACCAGAATCTTTTACACAAAATAGGTATATATTCATATGTTACAGTCATGTCAGTTTCATGGATTCGGTGTTACAGGTTGCCGATGTCCATATTGCAGTGACTACTGGCCATCAGGTAAACTGCAAGCTTGTTTACCACATTCATTATCGAAAAAATAAAACTTAAACTGAAGATTATTTATAACGCCATATTTTACAAAGAAAAAACAATTAAGAATATTGAAATTACGACTGTAATCAATGATAATGTTAATATTATAATAATAAGATATATTACAATTACGTCCGTCGCGATAGAGAATATGTGTTATAAATCATTAGGAGTGAATTAAATCGAAAATAGGTGAAAAATATAATAAAGTAGTATTTACAATAATGAAAAGTATTAAAAAAGGTAGGGATATGTTACATTTAGATATAAAAATACTATTGTCATCGAAATATCAATTTTTGAATATAATCTTATGGAAAGTGAATATACAGTTTCCATACTCTTTACATTATTATCTATAATAACAATAATGTATGATTATGTGCGTATGATAATAAAATAAATACATTGAACAATTAATTCTTTTGTTTTATTTATTTATTCTTATAAGCATCAAGCAAATGACAAGAATCTTCAAAAACTTAAAGAATTTATTTGCATTTTCAAAGAAATAATTTAAATATGTAAATGTACAACTTAAGTAAGTAAAAGTTTAAGGACAACAGTTCTACTGTGTTGGTATCACCGTCGCCCTCATAATCTGCCATGAAGCAACTCGTGTTTTAGTTGAAGAAATGCGGTTGCCGGTTACACTTACGAAGCGTCTATCTTAGTCTTCAAGAGAAGCGATGCATCTACATACGAGCTCAGATAGGGGCTCAGCCCTTTTTAAGATTTTATATCTATCAGGTGGTCTGCATGTTCGATTGTTACTCTTTTTACATGAAAAAAGATATATAACATAAGAAAATACATTACGTATAACGTATAGCCTTATCACACCTATAGATTTACTTTACGAAAGGGTGAATCAATGTTATATATTTTGTTTGTTTTTTTCGCCTTGAAGGAAAATGTTTATTACATCTTCCTTATGTAGTCAATATCTTCTAAAACAAGGATGATTAACACATAGCCCGCGGGCTGCTTGAGGCCCGTTAAACATGTTTATGCAGCCCGCCAATTTCTATAATTTTTTTTATCGACTTTCTTCCCTATATGTATTTTTATAAAACTAATTGTAATAAAATGGTACATACTAATCAAAATATTATTTGATGACGAGTTACTTGTCGATGACACTTTCGACAGCAGCGCTCATATATTAGATCGGGTCAGTGTTGCGGGAGGCGGCGCTAAGCTGGAGCTTATTCTCTAGACTCAAGATGCGCCCAGAATTCACTGAAATTTTGTATTTTCTTCTAGCATCTATGTAACATCTACGTCCCAGAGGTAATGTCCGCCACCAGTATTGTAGGGCCGACGTAAACAACATTCTTGTTCGCCCGTAATTCATACAGATTTGTCCGTAAAACACAGGTATGTACGAGCCGCAAGCGCGTTGCGCCGCGTATTCAACAGTGTTTTGTTAATAAGAGTTAGTCTATGTGCGGTCAATCAAAAAATAATAGGCCCATTGATTCTCACGCTTTTTATACCTATATTGAAATTATGGCACTCAGTGTCCAGCGCTTACTCACAGGTGGCAACACTGACTAATTTTGCAGAAATATAAGCAAAACCACTACATGAACATTAATAGAAGAGAGGATATTGGCACATATAAGATTTAAAAAGAATATTAGCGTGGAATTTATATATTTTACTGTGTACCGTGTACTCACGATTAACGATTTTTGATTGTCGTTATTTCGAACCAATTGCATGGATTGTGGTCACGGCGAAACTGTATATATATGTACGACGGGTCGTCACTGTTTGGTAAAAAATGGGTCACCTAACATGAATACATGACCTAGAATGCATACTTGTTACTAATTTAATTTCATTATGACAAACAATTCCCATGACGAACAATAATTGCAAGCAAAGCCAAATGGTAATCCTAATAGGCTTAACTAACTGTAATCACAGATTTCAGGGTAATCCACTGAACTGAAACGTCATTTACAATTTTAAACTTGGAATTAAGGAATTTGTACATTATTTATTAACGGGCACTCGGCGAGTTCGCCGTGACCACGAGCCATGCAACTGGTTCGAAATATCGGCAATTAAAAATGCGTTAATCGTGAGTACCCGGTATATGACATATGAAACGTCATTTTTAGGTATATTTATTTATTTTCAACATAAATTTTATATAATTCCTATATCCAACTTTAATATGTAATTATTAAAGTGGAAATATTTTATATACCTACAACTGTATGTAATAATTGATATGTATATAGCCTTGCTACTTGTTTAGATCGTAAACAATCGACAAAGTTACGTAACGCCGGGGTCGGTCGGGATCTGATGGGTGACCATTAGTGTTAATATCATTTTTTGTATAAATAACAACTTCCGCATTTTGAGGTTCCTATTAATGAGTTTTGGCCTATTGGGGCCACAGGCTTAATCTTTACCATAATATGGGAAGGACAACCTCTGCTTCTTTAGAATTATAAAAAATTAACAATAGAAATCATGTCGTAAGATTTGCATGTAAGGAAATTTGTAAAAAGGTTTTTAATTTTAAGTATGAGTGTTCGTCGACAATTTGTTCCGTATTTCTTAAATATTATATTAATCTATGCTTTATAAATAAAAAAAAGTAATTTGAAATCAAACCAAAGATTTATAAATTTCAAAGTAGGTCTAGCATTTCAAAATAGGTCTATCATTTCAAAAATACAACATATTAAATAAAAAATATTTGCTTCCTATAAGATATAATTAACAATAATCAACCATGAGCAAAATCAAACAATTTTTTTCTCGAATATTCATTTGCCAAAACCTCCCCTGCAATTGGGGCTGCTTTCGACCACTTTCTGGCTGGCTTCCCACTGGTCAGGCGTTTTCGCCACTATAGAGAGTGCATGCACGGCTGTTCTTATCTCGTCTCGTAACACATCATTCACAAGTCGATGACGCTAGAAAATACAATACAATATTATGTTTGTACGACTCACATATGAAGCAAGCTCATTCTTTAAGTAGCAACAATTTTTTAAGGTGGCAGAACCTATTTGGGTTTAATCGCGAGGTACCACCGTCATACCCATATCTAGCGTACAGCTTATTTACGCTGGGTATAAGGATTTTGTTTCCAGATCATTTACAAATGCGGTGACCACCTTAGTCGTCAGGAGTGTCAACGCATCTGTGATCGGCTTCAAGCCAGATTCAGGTTCTTTATAGAGTTGGTTAAAGATAACCATGTGCTTCAGTGACCACTTACCATCAGGTGTATCCATTCGCTACTTCTATTTTATAGAAAAAACCTGTAAATGTCTTTTCTACTTTGTAATCGACTTCACATAATCATAACACAAAAGTTGATTGATGAAGAATTTTGAGAACGGGTTAGTACCTTTCCAATCAAAGTAAAGTTCTACTACATTGCAAGATCCACTTTACTCTTGTTCCATGTAGTTTTGATACAGGTGTGTACACTTATTATAAGATTGACTAAACAGTTGTTTGCTAGTTATCATTAAAAAATACAATATTGTAAATGAAACTTAACAATATGAATAAATAACAGGTTTAATCAGCATCATGCTGCCATAATACAATCAGACCTATTTGTAGTATGAGGCTATACCCAATTTAAATCAAATTGTGTATTTGTATTTTTATGTATGCAGCCACTATTATAATCCCCTTTAGCGGCAAAGTATCTGTGACCCATTTACAATCTATTAGATTGCATGCTCCTTTGTTATTTCAATAAAAAAATCTAGCTATCAAAATCTCAATATATTTTTATTCCAAGTACATTTTATACAGAACTTATTTTGAATGTCAACAAAGGTCACAATCACTTAAGATCAATTAGAACATGGTTACAATGAAATCTATGTAAATGTCATTTACTAATAATAACATAAATAAATCAATCAAGTGGAGCTGGAGCCTTTTTAATCCTTATGTTTTTATTATTTGAGTAAACATAGATTTTTACACAATATTTGTTTAATAACCAATATTGATAGACATCTTAACCTCTATATGATCCATTATAATGCTTACCTTTAACGATGGAAGACCTTCAAATTTGTTAGATATAACCACAACTTTGAAGTGGGTTTCTGATCCCTCCGGCACATTGTGCATGTGTGATTCATTTATGATTTGTAAGTGTGTTGTTTCTAGAGATTTCTCTAACTTTTGTCGGATTGTGGTTTCTACCGGCCCAGGTGTGGTTGACATTGCTCTAGATGATATGCGGAAACCTGTAAAAACATTTATTCACTAATTACAAAATCTTGAACATATTCCTTTTTTGACACTTTGGAAAAATATATTAATAATTAATCATTGTAGAGAAAATGAAAATACCATGTTTAACAAAAAAAAAAGGGTTACTACCAAAATCAAAAGATCATTTTTAAAAAGTAGAACAACTTTTCTTACATATAAACTTTACTGCAATTGCTTTATTGCCTGTCACCATAACACAGCCGTAAAACAATAGAAAACTACATAAACATACTAGCATTGAAAAAAATATTTGTGAGACACACTTATTCTTAGTATTATTTGTCATAAGCACACAAAAATAAAAACAACAACAAATCCAAAATAAAAATGTGGATTTATGATTTACCTACTTGAACACAGAAATAATTTGGATCCCCCAGTGTTAGGTTTGTTTAACTTTGCCGGAAACCCGAAGAATATGAGAATGGAGCCATAAAAATATTAAAAGGCTTCCTAACTGATCTCATAAATCATAGAACGAAGACTACACATCTAAGGAATGTAATGCATGCATCAAGAGACGTAAATCTGTATAATGCAATCAACACCTTGTTAAAAGGCTTTAAAGACAGGTGACATATATTCTTTGTGTTGTAAACACTAAGTATATAGTATTTTTTAAATAATTTTGGTATAACACTGTTATAATGGACTGACTATATATTCACTGATAATGCACGTAGAGGAAATCTTGAAATTCGAACGTGTTGAAAAAAGAAAAAAGTACTCACCTAAGTGAAAATAATATGTAAACAGCTGCTTCTTTAGCACCATCGGTATGCGGTTATATTATAATAATTAAGTTACTAGCCTATAATTTGATTTAGATAAAATGCCGCAAGATGCAAAACAAAACAGTAAAATGATCAGCTGTTTGTCATGAGTTAACGTCACATGTCAGTAAAGTAAGGTCAGTGTCAATGTCTTTTTGACATTGGAAGTAACGTATCATTTTGCATGAATAACAAGCGACGTAAAATTAAAAATTTCATTGTAATGAGATGAAATAAAATATAGTCAGCATGTATCCATTGCTTGTCCATGAATAGCATCATCTGTAAAAGATGAAAAAGTACTTATATTAATAAAAAGCATATGTATACGTGTTTGGCGTACCTGAATAATAAAATATTCAATTGCATTTAAACTACTTTTACGTAAATAATGCTTCAGTACAGCGACATCTATTGAAATTTTTCGTTACTATTTGCTTCACAAGATGTGATTTAATTTCAGGGTCCTTTCTACAGATGGTGCTGAAAGTAATATATTATTCGTTACATCGGCATGCACATTTTTCTTGCAAAAATACACTGTTCATCATCATCGGGGACGTCCTAGCCTCTTTGGGCGGGGGAATACGGGCTTCGAGGTATACCCTCTTTGCCCGGGCCTGAACTCGGGGTGGCACCCCGGCTTAACTGTAATAGCCCTCGCCCACTGTTAAGTGGGGGGGGGGGTCGGGATAATCCCTCTGGCATGCTCAACACCCTCTGCGTCCCAGTGAGTGGTACTGCCCGCGGGTCCAAGCGACGCGGTAGCGTGCGGTCCGGCTGGGCTCGCTTCACATCGCGGATCAGGTGACCGCACTGTGGTTGCGGGGCAGCGTTAAGGAGGAGCTTCCGGAAGATTAGCGGATCGATGATGATGATAGACCTTCACCTTTCCTCCCCG
>DWON01002597.1:0-20145 GCA_018251015.1 Phocides pigmalion okeechobee
TTAGCCAACAGGGCGCTCAAAGCCGATGTATTGATTTTACACTTTACCCTTGACGTTCATTAAGTGTATGTAAATACTTTACAATGAAATAAAATATTTGAATTGAATTTGAATTTGAAGTATAAAATATAGAGTAATAGATTTACTGTTTTTCACAAGTAGAGCAGGTTGAAACATTAGGGCAATAAGTTCCCAATATACAGCAGGCTTAACAAAAGTCCGTAGTCGTAGATAGAGCAGGGGCGCTCGTGAGCGATGCCACAGATAACGAAGCGTTGTTTCGTTGTAAAACTCGAAAATTAACATCATTTGCCAACGCGCGATCGCCGCGATGATACCCGGCCTGTTAGAGTGGCGTAAGGTGTAAAAACATGCGTTTTACTTTAGTTGGATTATTTCTTTGTCCTCTATCATCATCATCATCATTTCATCTTCTTGGTCCTTTTTTTTAATCGGTATAAACAAATGCGTTTTATTTATGATTTATGTTAAATTTATTTTATTAATATAATAAACAAAATTGTTTAATGTTAAGTAAAATGAATAAAAATTATTATCTTTTATTAATTTATTGTTACTAAAAATCCGTTTTTCATTTTCTTTTTCTTGATTATAAATAAAATGTATGATAAATACTTGTATAAGATTTTAGTTTTGATAATTTTTTTGCTTCTTGGGTTGAAATGTTAAGTATTCCTCTAGTAGTTATTTATTTAAGAGCCTTAGGACCGACTTTTTTGGAATCGTTTTGTAGATTATATATTTAATTAAATTGAACCTTTAATTGAAGGAATCCTAAATTTTATACATTAAATACATAGCACAATAATAAAATTTCATTTAAAAATAACAAACTACAATTACGATAAGATCGTATTATCTCCTACAGAAACTACGTGGCTGTATAGGTTCTATCGAATAGTTCTATCATAGACGTAGTTCTGTCGGGTAGCTACTCAATAGAATTACATCTTTTTAAAATAGTACCACGTTTGATCGACGCTGCCGATGACAAGAGGGCTGGTTCATATCTTACGCAGAGAATTGCGATTGCTATCCAGCGTGGGAATGCAGCTAGAGTTCTTGGAACCATGCCGCATGGGCACGGACTCCCTTTGGATTGTTTAAGTAAGATTTTATTGTAATTAATTTACGATTTTCATCACTGTAAATTAAAAAAAAATCTTTAAAATATACTTACTACGATTTAGGTTAGGTGTCATAATTAAAAAACTTTTTTATCTATCACAAACTAAAATACCTTATTAAAATGAATGTCCAATAGCTTGTACCGCATACCAAACAACTTAAGTAATGTGGTGTTTCGTTTTAATAGTTGTCGAGATGTTGAAATTCGATGTTATTGGGTATAATTGGCGTGGTGGTAGCCGTGTTTCTTGGTGTTAGATACTGGAACCAGTGGGAATTATTTGTGAACATTTTATTGGAATTTATTAGTTGTTTCATTATTAAGAAGAGACCGACCAACCGAAACGAAAGAACTGCTTAACGGCGTGAGGGCGGCAGTGGTACCGCCCCAGTCGAACTGTACTTCTACCAACAATAAAAATTCTTTTAATGATCTATCGAAGATATAAAAATATTTAAGAACAATTTTACTTGAACGGTAAATGAAATTATCGTGAGGAAGCCTCTGTATAAAGTTTTTTTAAAGTTCCATCTTAGCTCTCAAAGGTAGCAATCTGACTCAAAGCCTATTTGGTATTAAGTAATTACAGACCACTTACCATATTTAATCGTTGTCATATAAGTTATTACATATGAGGCGACCATCTTACTCCTCACGTCCTCCTCAGGTCCTCAGCATTACCTTAACCTTAAGACGTTAGCACTATTTGAAGTTGATGTAGGTGCCTATGGTCTGCACGGACCATTTAATGGCTCGTTTACTAGTCTTCTGATGTAAAAAAATAATGGCCATTTGCACCTTAAATACCTAGTAATGTCATGAAAAAAAAACAAAAGACGCAAATTGAAGTACCTATTCATGCTGGATTTATTTTAAAAGTAGAAAATGACTTCTCATACACCAATTACTTACAATTATAATGCAATTGCATTTCTCTAATATTCACTGAACAGTAAGAAAAATTGAATCCCACAATGAAAAATTTGACAATGTTTGATGGTCAGACCTCCCGTGGAACCGTCAACTACTGTTTGAAACTAGTCAAGCAAATATGAACTCTAATGCGTAAGCCATTGGATTGAGTTTAGATTGGCTCTGGTTAAAGATTATCAAGCATAGATAATAGAGCGACTGGCGCTAAGATTACGAAGAATAGACTAATTTTACGCCTCAACAATGTTTACGTTTTTGTGAGTTTACGAGTTACGCGATTATTACTACGAAACATAATTTTGATTGTTTAGGATTTCAAATTTAATTTTGGATGTTCTCGAATATTCAGCTGCAAATATTAAAAATGAAATAGTAAGGTTAGGATGTTGATATTAGATTATTTTTCGATATCAGTATTAAATATTGTATTTTGTCGTGACAATATTACTTTAGAATTATAAAATCATTTTTTTATCAGTGTTTATTTAAAATTTTGGACAACACACACTAAATATGTACATTATTTTGCTTATAAACTTTTTTTATGTGAAAATAGTGGCAAACGAGCGTGCAAACCACCTGATGGTAAGTAGTCGCAGCCCGTAGACATCCATGTACAATCACAAATATGACTGAAATCCTATTTCAACTCGAACATGGATGCGTTGCTACTCCTGAGAACTAAGATGGTTGCCTCGCTTCAAAGTGCAGCCGGCAACCGCACCTCTAAACACGCTCGCAAAAGTAATGCTTAACGGCGGATTATGAAGGTGGCAGTGGTACCTCCCCGGTTGAACTATAATTCTCCCACCTTTGAGAAGTATATTATACGAATATAAGGTTGCTACTTTCTCTTTGTAAACTATTACAAAGTATACGAACACTCACAGATTATATTAGTTACGTTAATATCGTCCAATCTGCGCAGAACCTGATACGCAAATTGCTGCAGGCTGTTTGCAAAGACTCGCGGCCCAACCTTGACTTGCGAATTTTCATGGGTGTAACTTAAACATTGTTCTACATACATTGCTGGTTAAGCATCTGCTTATTGTGGGAGAGTAGCAAACGATCTTTCAAAGCACTTGACATAACATGGTTGCTACAGCTCATAGAAGTCGACATATGACAAAACAGGAGTTGGTGGTACGCAGATGTGATGCTACTCCAGAGGACTAAGTTAAGGTAAGTAATTACAGTTGCTGGATAATATAATAAGTGTATCTGGGAAGTGCCAGTCTCTAAAAGAAACATGTTTTTCACTGCAGTGATAATTCTGACTTCGATTTCGGAACACACAGATACTTTAATAATGATTTTTAAAAATTCTTGTAAGTATATATGAATACATGGGTCTGAGTATTTATATATATACGTTTATTTAAATAGGTCCACATTCCTATAGTACTTATAAAACTGATGTAATGCATTTATTAGGTAAGTGTAGAAAGCCTGTTTATAGAGACCTGTCGATCTTCACTTACGGATTTTCATACATAACTTAACAAAATATGATAATGCTTTTTATAGGAAATAAATCAATAATTTTATATGTATCTCAAATGCTACATGGGAGAATACCAACTTATTTAACAAGGAGTCTATAAGTTTTTAACAGTATTATTATTTTTAAATGTGTTATAAGTAATTACGTACTCATATGTCCAATTTGCATGAACAAGGTACTTTTTTTTTCGTGTACCCATTAAGATTATAACTCATCTCGATTTCGTTTTTCTAGAATAAGTGAACGTGCATGCAGTCGAACTGCAGGGAAGCGTTCGAAACCGTTCAAACCGACTTAATAACTTTTTTGTTTTATAGATGTATCGGCTCAATAACTATCTTCAATTTAACGTGTTAGAAAGAAGCAATGTACGCGACATTTAGATACTTTATCACAATTTTAAGGCTCTTGTTACATTGTATTTCGTGTAGTGTTTAGTGAGCATCACGACAACACGAAAGTCTTAGTTCGTCAGTTACGTAACGTTAAAGCAACTGATACCAAAGTAATTTAAATAGTCAATTAGTATCTAAAGTACAAAAAATGATCAAAGTTCAAATGCATAAAACATATGTCACATAAGTTAACAACAGTAAGCGATGACTAAAAACCTTAATTACTTAATGAAGAGTTCATTATTAACTAATTTAAAACGCAAAACCTATTTACTTATGTTTCATGGCATAATCTTTGATGTACATATTTTAATCCATAATTACAATAGCAAAATCTATTTTATTCTGTTACGTGGTACGTGGTTGGTTTTTAATTGATATTTATTACTGAAATCAATAACACGTGTTTTAATCTAAAAATGCATGGATTATATCAAGGCTCCTACATACTGTAAATTGAAGCCTTTCCAGGACGCTGTCTGTTGAAACATTGTTAAGGAATAAAGGAGCTAACGTTAGAACATTTGCTGTGTACCTATGTCTTACATAAAAATAAAAAAACAAGGTCAAATACTTCGACTTTTATTATCACGGGCAATGGCATTCATAGGAGGCACATAAGCAATTGCTTATACTACTAATATGAATTACATGACACTGTTAATGTACTGCCTTATATCAGGGCCTGATATATTATACTAATTGCTATCAGGCTGTGCGTATTTAAGACGGGTCATACGTATTTCAGCGTAAAGAGTTAAGCGGTGGCTGTTTCGTCACGCATTGTGTTCTCTTGAACGCATAATTGTTGGCCGAACAGATGGGGTAGAGTTTGAAATCGAATTTATCCTTAGGTACATTTTTAACGGATTTTTAATACGATGCAAAACGATCGATATGAAACGGTACATCGGGACATGATACAATGCGATTCGATACGCGATACTACGATGCAATGCAATGCAGTACGTTGGATAAAAGAAGGTACTTTATAATCCAAAACAATGTCAGTATTGTAAATAAGTTTTTTTTTTATATTTTGTTATATTTTATTGAGATTTAACTAAAGTATAACTAAAAGAAATTAAAAGTTACTAAACTAGATATTCTGAGCTGGATACCACTCACTATACCTCTTACTTTGAACCCTTTACTCAACCAAAAAACCATAATAGCTCTCAATTCCCGAGGTAAAAGACGCATATCCTTTTTAAAGACAACAAAAACACGTGTCTCGCCTCGCAAAAACTCGGACGTAATCGCGGTAAACGCTTTGACATGCGTGCGCGCACCCCTCATTACCCGGCCGTGGGAATCGCTGCGCGGTCATTAAGACCCCACGGTACTCTGCCAACTATATCAATTGTACTTATTAAGGCTGGGTTTAAAGATCCTGCTTATTTGATTTTTGTAAGCGAACGGAATGCAATCAATTGACGTTACGAGACGAAATAAGTACATGACTTTTCTTTCATTGTCATATAACATACATAATTTATCGAGATTTACTGAAAGATGATTTATTTATTATTTATATCTATTGACCTTGTTTTGCTCTTGTTCAAACCCTAATTAAAATTATGATGTTCCTGACAATTGTGATGACTCATTTTTTAATGTTTTTTATTTGGGTCTATTACGATTACTGCTTTCAAATGATGAAGTGACACTTGTTTTCTATCAAGACGAAATGTAAAAACGATCTTCTTACATATCAATATTTGCAACAGAAACAATGTAGTGTCTGTTACTAATATTATACGAACAAAAAGAAGCAATAATAAATATGCATAGTTTATTCGAGCAGACGCGTTGACCGTGTCGTAAGGCGAGGCGATTGCAAAACAGCAATTTATTCGCTTCGCATATAAAACAGAAATGTCTTCAGCCCTCCGGCGGTTCAGTGTTCATATCGTACACGCGGTCACATTCTTCTCCGGCTACCCGCACGCAAAAAAGAGAATAGCCATTCGCCCCGCGGCAGCGGTCGCGAGCGGACGTCTCTTGTCCCTCGCTCGGGAATATTTAGTGCTTCCAGCTGTTACACTCTGATTTAACAATGCATGAATATTTAAATAATACTCGTCGATATTTTTAAACGTCCACCGCGTCTATAATTTAAGTGATAAAAATATATTATTGGCTCGTTATCTCAATATACTTAACAACAAAAATCACTATTATCTTGTGAAAATATTCGATTTATCATCTCCTTCAGTGTTTTTATGCAACGAAATAATTAATTCAAAAAGCTAAAACAAAAAATGGCGTAGTCTGTTTTTACAGATATAATTCTTATACTGCAAAAACATCATGTTTTATGTACCTATTTATTAGAGTAGAGTAACAGATCTCCCGATTCAATTTCAAACGGTCACTGTCTCCAATGGACAATATCTATCCAATTTTATACAGAATAGGGAACCTACCTGAAATTGTTCACATACTAAGAGCCAAAATCTCGAATAATTAATGTTATAATTCTTGTTAAAGGCAGTAAAAGGTGTGACTATGGTGTGAATGTCAAGGTTGTACTTTAAAACTGCATTTATATCATCGTTACATTGACTATTTAACGCATAGATGTAAGGGTGTTCATACAAATGTCGAGCGCTCATCGATAAGGGCAGTGTACAATGGTTACCGCGGGCTAACAGCATTGTTGTGGATGCGATATCGAAGGCTGATATTAGACGGCGCGATTTGTAAACGCGTCCGTGCGCGACTACCAGGTTGTATACGTAAAATGTAAGAAATACATTTTTATGTGATACTAGCGACCCCGCCTAGCTTCGCTCTGGTAATAGACTACATTTACTCACTCTATCTTTCTTTCATACAGTCATTACCTAGTTGCAAAAATTAACAATTAGAAACATCTATTTCGAATAACGACTGGATTAGTATATTGCATTTAACTATTTATTTATTGCCCAAATTGTAAAACAAACTTAACTTAACATGCACCCTTCCTCAGGAATAACTTTACCTGTTTTTGAAAACTAAATCCGTCTAATAATTTTTGAGTTTACCGCGATCAGACACATACACACGCGACGGGGGACTGTATTTGATAATATTTAGAGAAGAGTAACCAAAAGCAAGAGCAGGTCATATGTCAATTCTTTTTTGACATAGTATTTGACATGTACAATCTCAAACAAGAATGAAGATGTTTTAGGCCGTGACGTGGTGACAACGCCTCGGCCGAACTAAAGTTGTACCACATACCAAAGTAGAACGTCGTATTGATTTTCATTTTTTCTTAGTCGCGTTTATTGTCTCCTTCCGACGTTCCTACGAGCAATCCGTAGAATCTTCCAGATCGCAAGTGCAGTAGCGACAAAATGGCATGAAACTAATTAAAAATAAAGCATTTTTTTCAACTCTGGTCGTGTCTTAAAGTCGCTATGTGTAATTTAAACCTACATAAGCCGTATTCGGAACCAGAACGTCTGATGAAAGATATAGTATGTCACTCTTGTATTGTTTATGTGTGATATCACAACATACATGAGTTGGCAACTCGCATAGCGGATCCACAAGGGTTCTGGGTACACATTGTTTTTACTATTATTCTACGTTTATTTAATTAGCAAGTACACAACAATTACATTTATTATTATTATTTATTAGTGTAATTGGCGTATCTTTGCTAATTAATTAACAATAAATAAATTAATTAAAATATTTACAAGTTTAAAATCTATGCGTTTGTACTCCGATACTAACTAGATACTAACTTTGAATTTTAGTTTTTTTAATATAAAATAGAAGTATTAAACAAACATGTGGTCCACCTGGTGATAAGTAGTCACTACCCCATGAATCTGTACGATATGTTACCTTTGTCATACAGGGCGTAATGTAACTAAAATAATTGAAAAAAGCCAAAATCAACGAAAGTGACGAATGAAAATTCTAGACCAATATTTAGCTAAAGTATAAAAACTCCATAAAAGCCTCAGTTGAAGTCTATGACTCGAAGGTGCCGTAGGTAATCTTAGGTCGCTTTAACTAATAATGTTTTTGTAGGGTATACATAAATTTAATGTCATGTTATTTTAGTGCAGCCAAAAGGAATACTAGACCATAAAGGATTTTAACGTGAGATATCGTTAAATTCGTATACTAAATATTTAAATATGGAATTCGTAGTTTTGAATATAGTTTCTATAAAAGGGAGAAAATTATTTATTATTACAAGTATCCAGGCCTCACATAATTATAGGGATAAATCGGTTTCCAGGTGTATGTCTGTACTTAGGTACTTATAAAGGGTTACATTTAAACAAACTAATGAAAATGTAAAGTATTTAATACTTGTTTAACGACGCCAGTTAACAATTGAGTTTAGTTAACAGACAGCTATTAATTTTGGTGCCATACTGGCTTACTTTTTATCCGTTTCCTAATTACGAAGGTACTAAAATGACCCACAGCGTTCATGGGTCATTTAGTACCTTCGTAATAACAGGTTGGGTATATGAAATTTGGCTATAATATACGGTGCGATATTCGGCACGCGTCGATAGTTTTTTATTGTTGAAATATTTTTAAGCAGAAATGTTTCATAAAACTATTATGGGTTATTTTGCTAGGTTCCTAATAACTGGTTGGAGTTGTACCGGGGGTTATAAAGTAGCGATTCCATATGCCACGGGATGATTGTCCGGGTTGAGTCTTACTATAATTGTAAAGTAGGATACCCACGATCTTCAAGGAACGCTTCGGATACATATCGTTATTATTTGACAAATAATACAATAGACGCAAATGTATGTTTTATTAAAGCATTTAATGAATATGAAAAGAAAAAATGAAATTAGAAATATGATTCATAGATTTGATTTTTGATTTGATACCTAATGAGTATATATAATTATTAAGCATGAAAATTATTTATTAAAATTTTCATAACTACGATTCTGATTATTAGTCCATGGATTAATTGTAATAAAACGTAAAACAACGAGTAATTCGGTGTACTAGGATCTACAAGTATTAGATTTTTTTCTAACAGAATAGGTGGTAAAACTGTAGTTTGACTGTGAGGTACTATCGCTGACGTCATTATGTGCTGAGATCTTTCGTATTTTGGATGAAAAGATGCATTGACAGTTACATTTTCAACCGAAGCGACTGTGAGGTTAGAAGTTGATATTAATGGACTGTAGCTATTGCGTCACATCAGTTGGGCTGCATGATTATTTGGACTTTCTTTGGAAATAATTCAAAGTTCTCTTGTTACATAAACTCTGGACACACCACAAGTTTGTCTCTAACGACGGTCAGTGCTCTTAATCGTCTCTCTATAATTGCTCCCACTTTGCCCATCATAAATCATATCCCTAATTAGATACACCAAGGTCCCATTTTAGGCCCGCTGTTGTTATTATAGCAGTTTTTCTACTCACTCCAATTTGCCGGCTTTATCTTCAAGTTTTGACGTGGATATATGATGCGATTCGGTAAAAATTGGTCTTTTCTCTGTTTTTTTTTAACTCGTTGTAATTAAATGCTTACACGGTCCTAGTTCCTTTTTTGTTTTTATGCCTAATATACGACACGTTACAGCTTTTACCATAATTAGAACTGGGAAGAACCACCGTCCTCTACAGAATTGAAGAATGATAGGTGATAGAACTGTAATTCGGAAGGGAAGGTACCACCGCTGCTTTTCGTAAAGCGTCAATCCGTAAATCCGGCCTAAAGCATCTTGTTGGAAAGGTGTGATTGTCAGCTTCACTTAGAAGCGAGGAAATATCAGTATTGAGGAGTATCAAGCCATCTACGTACGAGCTGAGACGAGACTTCATATTGTGTGAGATTGTATTTGAATGGCTGTGAGCTTCAAAAACTACCTAATATTAGGTGATTTCTGTACTCATTTGCTACCCTTTGCACATAAAAACTATGAAGCATCTGTTGGTCGGAGAAGTTCAGTTGCCAGCTACACTTAAAAGCGAGGCGACAATAGTCCTCGGGAGAAGCAAGATATCTACGTAATAGCTTAAATAGGACTTCAGTGTTGATTGTATGTGGTTAGGTGTGAGATGCAGCCACTACTTAACATCAAGCGGTTTCTATACTCGTTGTCTACTCTTCTACTTAACATAAGGTATCCTATTTACCCGCTTGCTACTATTCTCACATAAAAATAACCATGAACCATGTGTTAGTTGGAGAAGTGCGATTGCCGGCTACAACCATATAAAACCGTATAACGACAGCGACAACACTGCTGGGTTTTGCGCGGTGCAACGAGCTTACGACTTGCACACACCTGTGTTGTACGTACAAATCTGTATGGATTACAGGCGAACTAAAGCGCTATGTTTACGTCGGCGCTACAAGACTGCGGACATTACATCTGTGTACTCGTAGATGATACACGGATACTAAAAAGTACATTATTTGTGTGAATTGTCGAGGCATGTTCAGTCTAGAGAAATACGCTCCAGTTTAGTGCCGCCTCCCGCAACGCT
Organism: Phocides pigmalion okeechobee; assembly: GCA_018251015.1. Classification (NCBI taxonomy): domain Eukaryota; kingdom Metazoa; phylum Arthropoda; class Insecta; order Lepidoptera; family Hesperiidae; genus Phocides; species Phocides pigmalion. The sequence goes on from DWON01002597.1 coordinate 10,474, forward strand.
GATCTAATATATGAGCACAGTCAAAGTGTACATAGTTCTATTTGTACCTAATTCAAAATACGTAGGCGTGCCCAAACTATTCGCAACCCAAACCAGCATCGACAATACAGCATTACTGGAATACAATGGCATACCGTACTTCTAACGACCTGGCATCAGCTGTAGGGTTGTAAAATTATTATTTACAGAATACGTATTCATGCATTTTAAAAAATGTGTACTTTTGTATGTATAATAACTTGTAAGTAAAAACAGTAAAAACAAAAATAGTATTCACTTTGTTGTTTATGCTATTGTCCTAATACATTTTATAAAAATAAATAAACATCTGAAAACTTATGAATTGACAACCCTATTACTCAATTTAGATTATTAGAACATTCCAACCAAAGTGGCATACTTTTTGCATAACAGTTTTTTTTTATTCGAAATACACTATTCAGGCATAGATTATGCATATTCCATCGTGTTTATCTGCAACCAACTTCAAATGGAACGAGTCCCATCTGAAGTCGCACACAAAAGCGTTCTAAGGTCTAAGTCGCCTCATATTCATGGCTCCTGTCTACTAGTCATTCCACCGACTTACTAGTAATTCCATACACTCATTACTAATTCCACCTATCTCCTAGCGACTCCACCTACCTTTTAGTAATTCCTCCTACATACTAGTAATCACAGTATTAAAAAACAAACTAACAAACAATCTGTAACAGTTACAAGCGAGCTATGAAACTGGTACTATTCAGTGTTCAGTTGTCAACCCTAACTGCGCACGCGCATCGACGTACGGCTATCGGCCAATCGCAGGCGAGGGCGGGAACGCAGTGCGTTGTTTCGAAAAAACAACTCAGATCTGTTTGTTAGATAACTCCAGTTAATCCTTGCTTGTCACCGAAATATGTACTTTAATCTAAGGATATAATGCATAGACATATATATATATATATATATATATATATACTTACATATATATATATGTGAGTTAAACAGTCGCAGTCCATAGACATCCACGTACAACCACAAACACCACTGAAACCCTACTGGTCACCTCGCTCCAAAGTGTAGCCGGCAACCGCACCTCTCCAACCGGAACACAAGTAATGCTTTAAGGCGATTATGAGGTCGGTTGTGGTACTCTCTCAGTCGAACTATAGTTCTCCCACCTTTAATAGTACATAAGCATTGTTAAGTTTGTGGGTAAGATTCCGGACTCTCAAATCAGTAGTCTGGGGTTTGAATTCTGGGCATGTATTTCCAATATTTGAAATAATGTGAATATTTTATCTCGGAAATGATACAATTTGCGTAACTTTGACTAAATTAATTAATTTATTATTACAAATTCTACACATTTCGTTTAATTTCTTACTTTAAACTGCTCCTGTTCGATCGAGAATATTAATTCCAGCAAAACTTAATTTCCCGGCATTCGACCTCAATGTGGACGTCAGAAGACAAAAAGTATCTTCAGTATGACCAGTTCAAAAACTTAAAATAACTACCTATCATTATAATGCGTAACTCGGAAGAAATTAAATTATTTAAAAATTACCACAATTTTATATAATGTGCATTATACATTAATTGTCATTTGCTTCATAGGTAAAAGAACCTAAGAAAAAAAAATGAATGCCGGAGAGTTTTCTTAAAGGTCTCAAATATGTGTGAAGTTTTCAAATCCGCAGTTAGCCAGTATAGCAGACTGGCCTAATCCTTCCCATTCTGAAGAGATAATGATATCCCAAACACTAGTTTTGAACCACGTTTAGCAGTCAAAAGTCAAAAAAATAATGAGTTGCTTCGTGTTTCAAGCGAAGAGATCACTTTAGTCCTTAAGAGTAGTTACGATTTTATGTAGGTATTACCTCAAAAATACTTCGGTCTTGTTTGATCTTGGATGTACCTTCATCACTGTTATTGGATTTACATCATCTGGGATTTTTTTTTTATTGTGAAAGAGTAAGAAATGGACATGCAGGCCACTTGATGATAAATGGTCACTGCAGCCCATGGACAACCACGTCCAATCTCAAATAGAACAGAAGTTCTATTTAAAGATGTACGTGGATGTGTTCCTATTCTTGAGGACTAAGATGGTCGACTCTAATAAAGTGGATCTATCGATAATTTAACATTATGTGGCCTGAACACTATTTCTACGCATGTCTGTTAGCTCTAGTCTAAATAAAAAATTTTAACGGATATTTTACTTACGTTTTTACCTTTATCATACTATTTGTCTGATATGACAAGCCACCTGAGTTATTTTCTTTAAAGACTCGTCCAAAGCTATGGTTTTTAACGGAATTCAAAACGCAGTTTTTATCGCTCTTGTGAAAAGCGTTTGAGATGAGATGAAATTAGCGTTTTATTTGATGAAAGGTATTACTTTTTATGTATCTTCATGTATTGTGTTTCGGTTGGAGAGGTGTAGTTGCTGGATACACATTACTGGAGGCGGCCATCTTAGTCCTCATGAGTAGGAACGCATCCGCGTCCATCCTTCAATAGAACTTCAGTTCTATTTGAGATTGGACGTGGTTGACCATGGGCTGCAGTGACCACTTAACATGAGGTGGCCTGCATGCCCGTTTCTTACTATTTCATAATTAAAAAAAACTAGTACTACCACGTCTTCAATCAATCTGTCTCAATGTCACTTTGTTATAACGATGGTGGTTTGACATCATTTTAATTTTTTGGGTTAAATCATATTTTGAGGTGCAGACAAGATAACAAAACATTATCTAAACACAAAATGTCAGATAAATTGTTTAAGTGGATCCCGAGAATCTGCAGTAAACTCTCCTGATTTTTGGCTTTTTCCAAATTTCTGATGTTTTTTTGTTTATTACATTGTATTTTTAACATGCCTTTATTAGCTTGGGTTGTATGTATGTAATGGGTTCTTTCAGCTTAATTTTCACCAATTTTCAGAAGTCTGATTAATTTGAAACTGCACATGTGTCAAGGATTGATAACAATGTAATAATATGAAAAAAAAATAGTTAAAAAAGACAAAAAAACACACTTTTATGGCACTGTACGGCATTATACGGCTGGGGGCGGACATTTGTAGATGAAACACAGATGCTCAAAAATACAATATTTCAGTAAATTGTCGGTGTTGTCGTTATATTTCTCTGGAGATGTGTGATGGCCAGTTACTTAGATACATAGATATATAGATAGATCTTAGATACTAGGAGTAGCAACTAGACTACTTGTGAGTTCCCATAGACCTTTGGTACTATTTAGATGGTATGTTGAATTCCATGATCGACAGCCACACTTACGAACCATATAGATATATATACATATAGACTATGACATACACATTCAAATAGAACTGAAGAATATTTAATAAACAGTGATGTGCAAACTCTTCTATTACTCTTATTATTTACAAGACAAAATGGAAAGAACAATAATATTTAGTTTTATAAATTGAATGTTGTGTGCGGCAAATTTTATGTTGCAAATTTGTTTACTTTTTATTTGTTAGACACGCTGGAAGTAGATTTTGATTTGTAGTATTTATAATGTTGCATAATGATTTGATAATTGAATTATTGCCAGATCTTCTTTCTGGATAACTTACAGATACTATAAATATATAATATAATTGTAACCTATATAAAGAACATGTTAACATACAATCTGTAAGCATCCCAACTGGTCTATACAGAATATGAGTATTGTACTTGATTTCTAGATGTCTATGAATGATTGTGCCAATTACTTTAGATAAATCAAATAACGCTGGAGGGATAGAATCCAAGACCATAAAAGGTTATTAAAAAAAAAACAAATGACATGAAGAGAACTGCTTTGTATTGTAACATTAATGACAGATATCTACAGTAATAAAATTATGATTGTGATATGAAAGATGACATTTTTGTTCATAATTTTTGAAATTAAAAATATACCTCTCTAAACCATATTATAAGAAACTATATAGTTATCAGAATGAAGTTGTTGTGATTATTAATAATATACAATTTTATCTACAACAGCGGGAAATTTAACAATGTTGCAATGAGTGCGTTTTTTTCTTTGAGGCGCGGTGGGCAGATCGCGCAAAAAATTGTGTAATTATACTGCCAGTGTTAATTTATGAGACAATACTCACGTCTTCAAATATGGAACCAACGTTGGCGGTAACGAGCAACAGCGGCACTTTATCCGAACCCATTTTTTTGAACTTCAACATGATACGAATTTCGAATATGTACCGAAAACAAACTGTGCGTACGAAACTAAATCGGCAGTTATTTCCCGACTGGGCGGATTAAGCGCGCGGACGCCCTATCTACGACCACTGATAACATTATTATGGTTACAATTTGTTGTTTTCCCTAGCTGAACGTATTTTATACGATATCGCGAAATCGACTATCTCGCCCTTTCCAGCCTCTGACATTTCTAAATGAAATGAATGAATGACGTTTAGTTTTACAACACATAGGACTGTTTTACGCATAAGAGTTTACTTCTTCGATTTCTATTACGTAAGTTTAAAACATCCTAATAACTTCTACGATTTAAAATGATTAATATTCAACTACGAGTAAAAAAATGACTCATAAATACAAAGAACAAAATTTAAACGTACTCATTACTTATTTACAATCTTCGTGACAATATTCATTGGCAAAAAGTTACGTGAAACGGAGCGCAATTTTCGATAACAAAAACGACAAAACACTGTGCATATGTGTGTGTTAGCAGTTAACCAATGACGTTGTCTCGAGTTTTACGTCACGCCCTGTTTTCAGGGACGTACTTGCTTATTTTTGCCGTAAACATTAACGTAAATATAAGGGAGTTAAAATTAGACATTGATAAATCAGATAGCATGACGTTTATTATTTATTGTTAACTGCCTTGCGTGGGATGAATATCAACCGTTCACTGGCAGAGATTTCAGATTACATACGGAACACATCCGAGACGCCGTGTTATACTTATAATAACAACCGCAATCTTAAACAGTTGTCCAGATAATACCTATTAAATCGACATGTAGATTTGTCTTACTTTCGTCTAATAACTTGCCTTGTCTTACTTTCGTCTAATAACTGTAATAAAAATATAAATTTTATGGTCGTCTTAACACAGAATTCGACTCTGTAAGGCGGGCATTTACGGCACATGTGCGTGCGAACCGTATTCAGTGCATAACCTTTTATAATGAGTTAAAATGGAAATCGATGGCTTTGTTTCTATTCTGGTGAATTAGGTCGGGTTTTCTCACGTGCTCATACTGTTTACGAGGTAAAGTATGCTCCTTGAATGTTAATATTTCACTGAATAGCATTACTAAGGATTTTTTTCTAATATTAATTTCCTTTTCACACATTTCTTAAGTAGTTATGACGTATTGTGGGTAGTATGTGTTTATGTGTGTGTTTTTATTACAGAGTTGTGATAATGTTTACATGTTTGTTCGGTTTATTGATCGCTGTCGGTGCGTCAGGAAACATCCACAATGCTGTCGAAACAGAGATGTTTTCTATTCCAATCAGTCCTAATTTATTCAACTGGACGTATCAAGGTTTGTTTTTTATTATGTCGTAATATAAACAGTTTTGATTCATTCCGTTACGTGTTATTTTTTATTTATAATTATTATATTTATAGTTATTTTAATTATTTTTGAGTTTGAATATTCATATTATTCAAATACTCATTTTTTGTTGTGTAATAAACCTAAAATATAATTAAATAATTGGCACATAATAAAGTGTTGCATAGACTATCAAATATAAAAAAATGTATGCGCGTTGAAATTTTAAAGGTAGAACTCTGTCTTTCATTATGGAGCATAATGTCAAAGTCTAATGGGGGCTGGGGAGCGGGTCTATGGGGGTCTCAAAATCCGTTTTCTCTTGGACTTTTACATGTTAGGCCAAATAATTTTTTAACCATAGTTAAAATATACTTACTCAAATATACGATTTATCTAATGTCATTGCGGAATTTATGTATTTTACTATATAACGGGTACTCACGATTAACCCGGCTAAAATATGACCGACCGACCGATCGAAGTTTTATATAGTGAGTACCCGTTATATAGTAAAATAAGTAACACTTTCCTGCGACTTCAAAAACTTAATTACGTACTTACTTGCGGCTTAACACACCTGTGTTGCACGTGCAAATCTGTATGGATTACGGGCGAACAAAAATGCTGTGTATACGTCGGCGTTGCAAGACTAGGGGCGGACATTACGTCTGTGTATTCGTAGATGATACACAGATCCTAAAAATTACAATATTTCTGTGACATGTCGGCGCATCTTCAATCTAAAGACATAAGCTTCAATTTAGTGCACCACCAGAAACGCTGACCCTAATAAATAACATTCTCTTTTTTATGTGAGAAGAGTAGCAAGCGGGCATGCAAACCACCTGATGTTAAGCAGTCGCAGCCCATAGACAACGTACAACCACAAACACGACCGAAATCCTGTCTGAGCTCGAACGTAGATACGTTGCTACCCCTGAGGACTAACATGATCGCCTCGCTTTAAAGTGTAGCCGTCGACCGCACCTTTCCAACCGAAACACAAGTAATGTTTTTCGGCGGATTATGAAGGCGGCGGTGGTACCTCCCCGGCCGAACTATAGTTCTCCCACCTTTCAAATCCAGATCAATTCTCAATTCTTCAATCTTTCTCATTCCAGAATTCGATCAACAGTACCGTTTCCACGCGTCCCTGTTGGGAAAGCCGGAGCTTCCATCATGGCTGCGCTACATATACAGTGGAAGACATCACTCCGGGTTTATATTTGGCACGCCGCCACGAGGCACAAAAATGCCGATAACCGTAAATATCTTGATCAAACTGACATATTAATGGCTTCTTGGTATAGTTAGTGACCCTGACTGCTAAACCAGAAGAATGCGCGCGCGCGTGTCTGTGTTTGTGTTTGTTTGAGTGTGTGTGTGTGTGTGTGGATGCGCATGCACGGGCGTACGTGCATGCGTTTGTTTGTGTGTCTGTAAGAGAGTTTTCGTGAGTTTTCGCGCGTGTGTGTGCGTTGTGTATGTGTGCCGAAGAATGACAATTTTCATCACCATTTTGTTCATGTTCTTAGGTTACGTGGGCGTCATTAGGATGGATGCAATCACAAATAGTGTTTAATCTTAATGTTTAATAAACATTTACAAACATGTCGCTTCACATACACTTAATGAATGTCAAGGATACAATATAATATCAGTACATCAAATTTGAACGCCTGTTGGCTAACGTTGACCCGTAGAAAAAGCCGACGAATATACTATCGACACTTTGAATCAGTCATTGATAAGTACACTACAAACTACAATTTTAGAAAGATTAGAGCACACGAGACAGCTAATCGTGCATGTCATCTTTCCATTTTTATCTGCACACAATTTCGTGTAAATAAAACTATTTACCTTAACTACACAGACATACATATATATTTAGACAATATCTTTTATTATTTATTGTCTGATTACCTTCGACAAAGTCTACTTTGAGATCAGAAGACCGTGTGCGTTCCATCATATTTATTTATTATTTATTAAACCATTAAGTCTTATACCAAGGCTGTGAAAATAATATTCATCTATTATAATCACGTGGGAATTTGCTTTTTAATTTTCTATTTATGTGTGAAATTTTCTTAATATACATAAATAAGAAAACGTACATATTTGAATATCGTGGAATTTTTTTGATTCCAAATTAGCCTCACTTGGTGAATCGCTGAGAGGATTGGTAATTTATTGACGGTCAAGAGTTTCTGTGAACAATCTACTTTGAATAAAAATATTTTGATTTTTTTATACTTAACATCGGATTATGAGGACATCAGTGGTACTTCCCAGTTCGTACTATATATAATTCTGTTGCCTATTAAAATGATTAAATAAACTAAATTTAAGGTAGACGAAATAAATAGTATTTGTTTTATACAAAACTAAAAGATCAATGTTTTACCTGATTATGAGGGCGACGGTGGTACCTCCGGCTCGAACACTTATGCTATTTACTTTTGAATTTACATAAATGAAATATATAGAATTTAAGGTACATAAAATTAGTACTTTCTGCATTATAGAAAAATAAACGATCAAAGTTTCACTTTTATATATTAAGGGTTGAGTGGTTACATCATAACTTATCCTTTTCGGTAACGACATAATAGACAAAACTCAGTAGTCAGATAAAGAAAAGATTCTCGAGAGTCCTTGGCTAAAACTACATATCCAAATAAATGTCTTCATAACAATAAAACTGATTTTAATCTTTGCGTAATTGAAAAATAAATTCATTGTTATAATGAGATGTAGCGAATAATCGTTATGGAATCTACCCGGAAAAAGATATAACAAAGAAACAAAGAATGGAATGTGCATGCATGGACCGTTATGCATAGTCAAGTGTTTAATGACAAATATTTCTCGTCTTTCGATGTCGAATTATGCACATAATTTGCATTGCGGATATTTCAAATGTCGTTTACCAAGAATATATTCGACTATTATTGTTTATCGTTTTAGATAAGATGGCATTATACAAATATATTTTACATATTTTTTAATTAATAATGCCACTTAATTCGCAAAAAATATTTATACTTCTAAATAAATTAATTATTCTTTATACGATGACTAAAAACTAATTATATCGCAAAATGAATAAACGTATCATCATTTTATTAATAATTGAAATGTATAAATTAAATACTTATTGCTCTGAATAAAAGATTTCTAGTTTTTATGACGATTTTAAACGAATTTTATCGGAAAGTGAATGGATTTGTCATTCTATTAATCATTGAATTGTATTACGTTGTATTATTTTACTCCTCTATTTTATCTAATTTCCGCTCTCCCGCGCGGATAGGCGTTGTCAGTGTATTGTACCACGCGTGCTATCTATACAAACTGGAATACACATGACTGAACGGGACGACGGACCCGCGCCAGTCGCACGCGTCGCTCTCCCGTGCTGATAGACGTCAGTGAGTTGTACCACTGCTTTCTTAAAACTGACGTACTTAGTTCACCAATAAATAACGCGTTCCCGGTCACCATAGCGTAGCGTCAAGCAACAGAATCGCCTTAAACTCTCAGTAGACTCTAACAGGACTTAATCTTAAACATTCTTCATGAGTAATGACTACCTCTTTTTCGCTTATAGTTGGAGGTTATTGGTCTAAATCGCCAAGACTATGAAACGCGTAGAGTATTACTTACCCTAAAGATTCATCCCAAGGAGCATATGGCAAAACATGAAGTGGAATTGAAGATTGATAACTTAAACGTAGAAGATTTGTTGGACGAGCACAGGTATGCTTCTACAATTAACCAAATCTGTCGTTTCCATATTAATTAAAAAACATATAAGTTAGTATAGTGCAAAATGAATAGAAACGTGTATGAATTAACACTTACTGTGGAACTCATATCGAGTCAGGATTGCGGGAGGCGGCTTAAACTGGAGCTCTTTTCTTTAGACTGGAGCCGCGCCAGCAATTCATTTAAATATTTTTAGCATCCGTATAGCGTCCACGAATACACAGACGTAATGTCCGCCTTCAATCTTGTAGCGCCGACGTAAACACAGCACTTGTGTTCGCCCGTAATCCATACAGATTTGTACGTACAACACAGGTGTG
>DWON01002598.1:0-20137 GCA_018251015.1 Phocides pigmalion okeechobee
TTAACGCTTAGCGCGGCCTACTGTCTAATGAGTCGCCCGTACAAAGGTGCTGCTTCCATACGATCTCAATGTATAAATGCTGATTGTGTAGCTCTAAGAAGTGTTCCTTCGCATGTAAACTAAGTGTAATACACCGACTCTTCAACTACCTACGGCAGTTTCATTTGGACACCACGATTAAATGGGGCAGCCGCCCGGCTGCTACTCCCATAAGGTTATACAAGGGTTTCAAATAGCTGTTGATTATTCCATAAATAACTTTCATTTTATTACATATTTTTGTATATCTGCGTCTGTATATACTTACTTACTCCCTATTTATTTTAAACATTTTTTTCAGCCCAAACCAATTGTAGACACCATAAAAGAAGAGGAAAAATATGGTAATGATGGTGACAAATTTTATGGTGCAGGTAGAGCCATAATTGACAGTGCTACAAACGTGTCCAATTTCGTCAATTCAATATTAGAGGTATGATTTTTCACTTAAGGAGAAAAAACCTTAAATATTAAATTTCCACTTACATAACTTAATGTTTGAATAAAAAAGTAAGATTGGTAATAATATTCGAAGCAGCTAGTCAGATTTTGTTGAAGCGTCATAAAGTTAAAGATTGGTTATAGAGAATTACATGGGCTTGAGTCACTGGGATTCTTGTGCTCCACATAATACAGTTTGAAGTCATTGCACATGTAATGTATTTTTGCATTTGTGTATCATCTACTAATACTCAGACATAATGTCCGACCCAGTCTTGTATCGCCGTCGTAAACACAGCACTTGTGTTCACCCTTAATCCATACAGATTTTTACGTACAACACAGGTGTGGACCGTTGTACGCTGCAGGGAAAGAGTTAACCAAAATTTTCATTATTTTTAGGTTCCAGGGTCTATACTTAGGAAGATCACAAGGTCAGCCACGGAGAAGTTGAACTATCTGGGTGGAAAGCTTATAGGCTTATAAGAATGACAAGATGTAGTGTCAACTACGTGTGAGAAATGTCATTTGATGTAAATATTAATAGTAAGCATAAACGAATAATATCACTGGATACTTTCGTACTATCTAAAGACAAGAAATAGAGGCAGTTCAACAATAAGTTTGATAATGCAGAAAATTATTGAAAAGATAAGCAGAATATAGGATGTCATCTTTATTCAAAATTGATTTCACAATTATTATATGCAGGACCGTTAGGCCTTAGCGTGATTATATAATAGATACCATTAAATATATATAATTATGCCATTAATACCTGGGATTGAATCTTCCAATGTTTAACTATATTTACAAAATAAACTAAACGGGAAACAATAGTGTATAACAACAAACAAATAGTTAATAATCAATTATAGCAATACATAATCATAATAAAACAAGATGCAAATACTTAATACATAATAAGGACAAATCAATATACCTTTAAATCAGAATAATATTGCTATTTTATTTGAAATCCATATATATGGTAAACCGTCGAATAATTCACAACACTAAGAAGTATATATTTCATAACATATAGAAATTTTAAATTTACATCGAGATTTTAAAATACATTTAGTAAATTTACGAATACTTATAATACTAAGCCAAAATTCATTCCATATAAGGTATAGTGTATAGGTGTTATATTATTTTAATATAGTAAAATTGTAACGTGAAATTCAAGTGAGGTGGATAAATATGAATATTGATAGCCTACTTTAGCCTTTTACCTATTGCATTGTATTAAATTCAAAAAATTATATTTACAACAATTTAGAATATTTACTAGTTTTGCCCATATATTATAAGCAAATGGATAAAAGTAAATATTTTAAGTTGGACTGTCATTTTAAAATAATAAACTGGTACCTGCACAGGCAATTGTTTATTTTTTTTCGATGTATTCAATTAGAACTGTAAATGCGTAAAAAAAAGAATTTAGTGTTTTCAGCGAGTGTACCAACTCTCACATAATACACAAAATCTCATTTAGTGTTTATAGTGATATAATTAATTTTCCGTGAGTCCAGTGAATTTGCTGTACATCATTTTCGAAGAAAATCTACTCCCTACAAACTACGGATACATTTATTTTTTTTTTCAAATCTACATAATAATATTGAAGTGTATACTATAGACCTAACGACTTTTCGCAAGAACATTGAATATATTTCACACTTCTGACTTCGCAGATAGTGCTAATTCTAATTTAATATTACCGAAATCACGGTCAATCCCATATTCCACGACTCTGTCTGCAACTGCCGACCGGTACGATAATGCTATCATTCTAATACTATGTTTACTTGCGATTATTACATATTCTTTAACTTACCATTGAGAACATGATATATTTAAAAATGACAAAATCGATATATACGTAGACAGATTAGATATATTGCATATTTTAAAACTTCATTAAATCTACTATTATAATAATATTAAGGTTATGGACATAATAATAAACGCCCTTAGGCAATATTTCCCTCTCAATAATAAAATTTAAGAAAGATTGAAATAAGTGCTACGATTTAAATTATTTCTTATTATATTATTTTTTCTAAATTAAATTGATTTAATAAATTAACTATAAGAACATCGACGATTTTAACTGTTCACGAGGGCAACACGATAGTACAGATACAACAACTTTGTAGTGTAAAGTAGTATAAGATTTATAACAAAAATATGATAAAACCTTGAAGGTTTAATGGATTATCGATTTTATCAGATTAGTCATTAGATTACAATAAATTAACGAGATAAGAGTATAATTTACCTTAACGGGCATCAGTAATCTATTGATTGTTGTATTTTTCGTACAATATTATTTACGGTTTACCACCACAACTTTTTTGAAACGCAATACATGTTTTAGCTTTAAATAGAGCGACTCTGAGGTAATAAGATGTACTATACAGTACCATACAAGAATTCTAAAACATAAAACAATTATGAAGAGCCATAGCTCATATGTGAACAACAATATTCATTCGCTTCAAACACGGGCTTGCAACCTAGATTGCAATACTTAACCATGTTTATGGAGCACGAATATATTATGGATATTTTTTGCATAATTCATGAATTCATTCATTTTGTAACATCTCTAAGGTCGTAATCGTAGTTTTTAAGAGACGATTTTTAAAATACTCCATAGAATATATCGTGATTATTATACATATATAGCCATGAATTCTGCGGGGGCACTCAGTGCCCCCATAGGAAATTACAAAAAATATGTAAATATTGCCAATTGGTCTGTAAATTATATTTTTAATAATAATAAAAAAAGATTCATATATCGTGGTACGACGTCCTAACTTCCATACGTACAAATAAGTACGTACATACAAAATGTCATTTTTCGCAACCAAAGTCTTGATACCACGTTACACGGGATAATAACGCTGCCATAGTTAATAATTAACGATATAAATATAAGCACGTTTGGAGAGCCTCGTTTTTTTTCACTATCATAATACAGCGATTCATGTATATGTATGTTTCAAATTCCTTTTATTTAATATTACTTCCTCTTTCACAAAACAACGTGACAAAGAAACGTTACTCTAAAACTTACTAATAAATAAATTTTACTCAAGTTTCTTACAACATGACTACAACCTTTATTTGAAAAACATTTTTAAATGTCACTAGTAAATACTCACAACGCATAAAGCAAAATGTTTTTGTGGCTCTCAAACACGTCGGACACATTATCTCGTTATTTACATGTTTATGAAAATGGACATTCTAAACGGAATTCGGCAGAAAGTTTGTTCCGATAACATAGAAATCGAAATGTTTTCCAATTTCCCGTTGTTAGTCACCAAGGAACGTTTCCGTAGCATGGCAACTGATACATTGACATCAACAAAAATACCTTTTGAGGTAAATTTTTCATTATATTCGTTTATTATTACACTAGTTCATTTACTGCGACAAAATTAACGTATAACAATTAACGGTAAAGTCGTCGATGAAGAAGACCCAGAGAAAATAAGCTTCATAGGCGGTACGTAAATATCTTGCTACAGTGAAACATTTCTTATAAAATAACTTTAGTCCACAATAAATTACCTAAATTTAGTGCGCACTGAAAATTAATATTAGACTGAAATAATTTTAATAAAGTTAAATATTTCTAGAAGCTTAATAGCGGCATACATTCATGGCCGCGCCGGGTGGAAATTGCAATTCCTATAAACTACAAATACATTTATTATCAATACTACATAATAATATTTACGTGTCTAAAGTTGAAACGAATCTTTTCGAAAACTTTAAATATATTTAACACAACTCTTGACTTAGCAGAAATTGCTAATACTAATTATATCAATTTAATAAAGTGCAATCAACCCCAAATTTTATGGCTACTGCCCACAACCCCATAAATAGGACATGAAATTTAATCCCATCGATTATCACACACATCTTACATAACCTCTCATTCACATTATACAATCCATCCGGGATTTAACTTTGACGGCATTCGTCAAGAGAATCCGCCAATGACTTTTCAACAAATTCTGTTACATCAAAGGTATTTTCGCGTCCTGCCATTGTTTTCCCCTTAATAGGTAACATCGCGATGAATATCATAATATATATAAAACAATAATTAAACAGCAACATTAAAGGCAAAAAATGCCAAAAGTCAAAGATTAACAGAAAAGTGAGTTAATAATTAGTATGCAATTATCACATACAAAAACAAATAATAATAATAATAATAATATTTTCATTTGTGCTTTAAAATATACACAATACTGATTGCTGAACATGAAAAAAACGTGGCTTGTCTAACTTAACATCAATATAAAAAACTATTCTAATAAAATATAGTAAAACTAACGCCAGAAAATAAAAACTATATCAGTATTCCGTAAAAGTGTCACAAACTCGCAACGTGATAATCGTGTTATTGTTAACCGTATACACCACGTAGTATATTATACTTCATAAAGTTTCCAGTCCTATTAAAGTTTTTTCTTGATGAGAAACACTTGTTACAAACACCTGTGTAAAACAACCGAGTCAATAGTTTATTGTGGGCAAGAAAAGAGCTTGTGACACATTTTGAAGGTTTCTCATTTACTCAGAGCTATTATCATCGACAATGTCCAGCACGGAAAAATCAATGTGCTTGTCGGACCTTAAACGTCATGGACGCGTTATGTGCATCTGACGCACAGTCTCGACGTAGTGCTTGTTGTGGGCCAGCACCATCTCCTGGAGCACCTGCGGCACTTCCGCGAGGGAGGGAGCGGCCGGCTCCTCGATATCGTTGCGCCTGTAGAACAGTATGTACGGTGTGGCATCGCTAGGGTTGTCTTCATCGAGCTCGGATTCATCGGAGCTGGTGACGAGGTCGTCGTTGTACAAGTACCACTTGTCGTTGTCCTTCGCCAGCGTGTAGTAGTGGCCCGAGTCGAGAGTAGTGCCAGAGTGGATGACGGCCGCGTATAGAGTGTACGCGGCATGCTCGGCCTGCGAGCGCACGGTGGGCAGCGTCACGCTGCTGTTGTGGTACATGGGATGGCAGAGCTTGGTCTGCAATTGCATCTTCGCGTCGAACCTAGGAATGTATTTAAAATGTGTAAATTAAAACATATAGTAACTTTACTAACAAATTAAAATAAAACAAATGCATGGAAATATATACTAATGAAATATAGTTAATATGTAATATAAAAAATCGTTTTCTATAAATTTCGCGTATATCTGCTTATTGTATGTTATGTACGAAACGGCTAGATCGATTTCAACAGGGCTTTCACATAATAAGAAAGTTTAAGGGTTCAGTAAAAACAAAAACCCATAAAATGCAATATAGCTTGGTTTTGACTAACTAAATCGCGGACACAACTACAAATTTATAAATATACAAATCTCATCCAAATTGTCGTTCCATTTGACAAGTTCCTAAAACTCTGGAAACATTGCCTCTTTGAATAGTTTTGTTATTATTGGACCATATGCATAAAGCATGTAGGCCCCTTGCCATCATCACATGTATTTCAATTTATTAATGAGTTAGCAACATGTTTTTTTATGTTCGATTTTTTTATAATGTTCAAAAATTCAATAAATAAATGTAAAAGAATAAACCAACTTCAACGAACGTAGCACACTAATAACTCACTTGAAGTGCTTTAACACCAGTATAAGATATTTAGGAGTAGTTTCAATCAGAACACTCCTTTCGGCGTCACGCAGAACGCCGCAGTCGCCGCATTGATACTTGTTGTCGCCAGACAGGCTCTCCTTAGAGCAATAGTAGTCCAGCAAGTTCTGGACGTTATGTTGCCATCCTTTATTATCCTCTGGGAATGCGAGTTGGAGATCACGGAAAACGTCGCGCGACAGCGATGACGAATGGCAATGAGTGCATTCGACGCGAGTGAGGAGCACCCCACCGAACAAGTTGTCTATGAACGAGTCGCGGCGCAAGAAAACAGAGTCGGAAACACGCATGCGTTTCTTAGGCGGTACAAGAATCTCATGGTCTTGCAGATTACGTTTCATAGTTGAACTCGAGCCTACAATAAGATATACAAATTAGTGTTCTATTGGAAAAAATTAAAAAGCTAATTAAGTCAATTTACATTCAACCATGTTAAATAAATTCAATTCCTTTAAAAACTCACCACCCGCACTGCTACCTGGACGTGGAGAGACTGAGCGACGATTCTGGCTCGTTCCAGGGTGATTATAATCACTGCAAGCGTAATTTTTTTTTAAATTCCTATCATAGGTAAAGTAGCATAATTCAGTATTTCAGTTCATCCTGATAATATAAAGCCCAATGTATTTACTATTATTAGATCATAGTGCAGTATTAGTAGAGAATACTTGATTAATAATATGGATCCATAACATACTCATATTTAATTTTTTATAATTACAAATCTTTGTAAGTGCGAGAAAAAGCATCAAAAGGTAATTCTCTAATTAAAACTCTAATTAATAAAGTAATGAGTTTTTTTTTCTATACATACTTTATTATGTGTTTGAAAACAAAGACCTCATTAATACTATTTGATGTTATGTTTCCATGAACTCATTATATAATATTCATGTTATGACATCAAAAATGATAGCATAACTCATAGTAATTTTAAAATGATTAATAACCTGCTGCTTTGCAATACAAGCTGTCCAGTCCTCCATCCATTGGCACTGTTCAGCACCGCAGGGCGAGAATAGTCGTGGTTGGCGTCAGAGCTGTGTTCGTACGACGACAGCAATTCGAACAAGTACCTGGAGAAGATATAATCGTCATCAGCACAATATTGTATCATTGCTTGGCACAAGTCTCTTCTCAGCATGAAAAAACCAGCGTGACGTAAATGTCACCATTAGTCCTCCAATTCACTATCGACTACTAAAGAAAACTTAAACTGAATATATGTAACTTTACATTAATTTACTTGCTTGGAAGCCAAACATCTTCATCTATTCTAATGATACTGCTGGTTATGAGCCAAAACGAAAAAATTGTGACTATAAACTTTACAATATCCATATTTTTATTCCATCCGGCCAGAGAAGCCTGCCATTTATACTGGTAAGCAATTGTGGAGATTCATTGGAAACTGACTCACTTACAAAAATACAGACAATCTTAGTCCTTAGGAGTAGCAACATATCTGATCAAATTTCAGCGGGGCTCCTGTTCTATGCAAAGTTGGCTATAGACATCCATGGACGAGAGTGATCACATGATTTGTCTGTTAACATTTGTCTGTTATTTTCTAAAAAAAAGTTGAATAATGTTAGTGGAACATTCGATGATCTTACCCCAGAAACTCGGAGCTGTCATGTTGTGTGTCAGTAGTAAAGAATGGTGGCTTGACTACGGTGAAGAACTCCTCGGGATTCAATTTAGTGGAGATGGAGTGTAGCATTTTGGCGAACAAAATGCCAACCTTGGACCAGTATGGTACGCCATTCATCTTGAGCAGTACATGGGTGCTGAACCTGGGAAGATAAATGATAAATTGGTTAAGCATTGACTATTATCAGTCATGACTGGTTATTATAATTAAATAATTATTAAAATAAAATGCATAGAGTGTAGAATTAGTTCTGTAGAGCTGAAACTCTGGGACCAGGAGGACAGGGTAAATAACATACATGGCAAATATAGCCACCGTCACTAATAGAGGACCTGTACTATAAAACTTGTTTCACATTTATAGTTCCTTCAACAATTACACAAAAACAAAATATGTCTAAATAATTCCTCTTAAAAAGATTTCATATAATGTAGCAACACCAAAAATAATATACATAAAGATAAATGCATAAATGCTCTGCTATAAACCGAAGCTATATTACTAAAATATATATTTCTATTATCTTCTGTATTTGAAATATAATCTCTGTATTTGAAATATAATCATTGATTTTGTTACGTTTGATCTAAGCAATGCTTCAAGTAACTAAACATCTAAAGTCTATAATATGCTTTGTGGTTCCTCTCCAGATATCTGCCGTATATATGTATACATATAACAGCAGTAATAAATAGTCTAGTTCGAAAAGCGGTTAAGTGATGTTCCATGAAGCATTCTCATTTATTACTTAGAGCTAGTGACAAGTAAAACTTGAATTTTAGTGATTCTCAATCTCATTATTTACAGGCATCTGTGAATATTTAAGAAGGCATTTAAAATCATTTACAACTTCTATGAAAAAAAGATAACTCACGTAAGCAAACAAAAGGAGAACAAAATGAATTATTCAAATAGATTGCGGTGAGCGCTCTATACACACAATGCCCTAATCCTAGTAGATCACATTTTAAAAATCTTACAGAATCTCACATAACAATAGTAAAATATTCATGGATTCAAAACTTCGTAAGCGTTGAAGCTAGGTTGGATATTTGCAGGTCAAGGCTTTACAAAACGACGGTAAAATTGATCGTGTCAGAATGAATGACTTAGAAATTGTGATTGCCTTTAATAAGAAATTTTATTTTCTATTATCACAGATGCATTGTTACTCCAAGAGTTACAATAAGATGGAACACCTCTATAAAAATATTTTTTGCTCTGAAATAAATAAGACTACCTCTAAAAGTACCCGAGAGGAGTTTTAGTTTATTTTACCTTATTGAAGTCTATGTTCTATTCTCGACTTGACATATAACGCTTCCTATACATACAACCCCTGTGTTTGTGGTACGGCATCAAGAGTACATACCACAACAAAAGTCTAAATTCAACAATTAGATATCTGGAAGATTATCGAACCCAGAACCCTCTTTGGCCTAAAATGATATGGTAACCGCTACCCCATGCCAAAAATTAAGTAAAATCTGAGAGAAACAACAAAATCAAAGAATTATATTCGGCAAGCTGCTAAGTAAGTCAAAACAAGCTTTCAAAATTAACTAAAGCTGCGCAGAGAGCATGGGTCTTACGACCCGTTTTTAATATTTTTAATATTTAATATCAAAATAGATCATCTAGACATTAACATAGCCTGAATAATTACCTTAAGGAATTAATTATCGTGTTTTTTGATATAAAAAAGGAAGTAATTTGATTAATTTAGAAATATAAACTTGTGTTAGTATATTAGGAAGGTCAACATAGTGCGAGTAAATATTTGATTGTATTGTATAAATGTATTCGTTGCTAATAAGGTATTGTAAAATGTTGAAATTATATTTTTTATAAAATATCCAGTTCACGTAACGAACAGCAAGAAGAATATAAATTGACCTCGACTAGAAATAAACATGAACAATCGATCGCATGAATGGCATATATGTGTGGAAACATTGCAGGTGTGCAGTCGCTGAAAATTATACACTTCGCGAGAATAAACAACACAGCAGAATTAAAATATATACAAACCTAATGTATTTTGGAAAGGAGTTCTAATATTCGATTTTATTCTGAATACAATGTGTTAAATTTGTTGAAAAAAATAAAATTATAATTTTTTGGTATACTTTGAAGTAAAAAAAAAATTGAAAAAGGCATATTTCATATATTAATTATAAGCCCCAGCTCGCAGCTCAGCAAGTATTTCTCCTTATTATTTGGTGAAAAAACATTTATACCTTAAAATAATTTTAAAAAGTAAGATGATGATACGTTTTTTTTTTATGAAATGAAAGTAGAAACTTTCTTGACATACATTGTGTGAATTAACCAGTGTCGGCAATGGAAATCTGTAACCCCAACTCCATATAAAACAAGAGTACTGCCTGAAGTCAATATCAAATCATTGTTACTCCTGAAGATTTAAGATAATTGTGTCATGTGTAAGTGATCTAACATTTATTTTTTAGTCATTCAAAATTACTTTTCTCTGTATATACTTCTATACTGAATTCGCTAACATTAAATTTAGAATACTGTTTAATAAACATGCAATTACAATGTCTATGAAGTATATATGAATTTAGGTTGGAAAATATGATTAAGATAGTGGATTCACATCGCAAAGCTTACTCCTGCAAAAAGCCATGGCTACCAGATTAGCATATCTTTACATGTTAATATTTTTATAGAGCCTCAGCTACAACTACTTCTCTGTGTTATACAACAACAACTCTGTGTTAATAAAGCAATCCTCTAACTCGTAGACTTCCAGCTTATTACTTAGCAAAACATATGTAATCTATTCCAGCCATTAATGCTAATCTTGCAGATGAAATTTGTTTTAACCCACATTTGGCCCACAACCGAATCTTCAATAACTTGTCGGATGCAATACTCTAGCCTTATTCAGTAACGCCAGCTTTACTGATATCTCTCCCGAGCTCTCAGATATCATCCATAACTCTTACAGTGTATGTTTAATAAATAATATCGCTTAAAGACGCTCGCGTATGTGGAGGCAAAGTTACAAGTACTTCGGCATGAAAACGCAAGCAATACTTCGGAACATTAAGTAATAATTGTGTTTAAAATTTAAAAATTAATGAACCTGTGTGAAATATATTTATAAAAATTATCCATAATTTTCGCAGCTTTTTTATTTTTATTAATATTGTAGAGCAGCTGATCTGACATTAATTTACAAAAATAACAGTAGATTCAGGAGAGTGTAATTTAGAGAAGGCTGGAGGTTCTTCAATACATTCAATAACTCAGCAATTCAGTAGAACATATAAAGGAACAGATCGTCCCCCATCACAGGATTGTCTCCAACTACAACTTGAACAAAGCAGGATTTAGAACAAACAGGTTCGGATTGAGTCGCAACAATTTGGATAGCCCTCTGTTCAGCAATGGGTCTTGAAGTGTTGATGAATGGATGTATGAATTCAACCTCGTTTTCTTAATTAAAATCCTTATTAATAAAATATTGTACTCACTGCCTGGTGACAAGCAGGGCTTGCATGACGCTGTTCATGTAGCAAGTGTTGCCCAGGTTGAGGAGGCCAACCTTGCGCGTGAGCTTGCGGGGCGCTGCGGGAGCGCGCGGCACGCACAGATTGCGAGCACGCCATGCCGGCAGCTGCAGGAAGCGGCAGCCTTGCGACGCCATGTGACGCTCCAGACACTTGATCTGTACAACAAACAAAGATTAATTTAAAATGAGGTTAGAATCAGCATCACCGATCTAAAATTTTGTAAAACCTGCTCTGTTCTACCGGGGAGGGTACTGTCCTCACAACCATGTCTGAGGTGAGTGGAGCTAATCCTATATTATGGGGAAGTTAGGAGGAGAAGCAAAGTATCTTTATAAACGCATGAGACTCATGTTACATATCAAGTTGGTTACAAAAAAATGTAGTATGGAAAAATAGAAATAAGTAGTATGAATTGGAACATTTTGATAAACGCTGTGATATTTTTTATATATATATTTCTGGTTGATATTTGGGGTTGATTACACATATCCATGGGTAGCCATGACTTTTACTATAAGGTGGCTCACAAGCTCATTTGCTACTTGAACTTCAAGCTTATTTTAAAGCTAACTGTACGCAAATTCGTTCCCATTAATATTATAGGGGAAGCCTATGTCCATCAGTGGACGTCAGAAGGCTGAGATGATGAATTTAAAAAGAAGAAAACGTCAAGTAAATTCACAGACATTACTCTTCAACATAGGAATAGCTGTGGTGGTGATGGCTCATCATTGGAACTCTACCAATTTCTCATTCTTGCAGATATTCTCAATAATGTAATAACAAATGTTACACACAATAAATACAATATATAAAAGTGATTACAAATGTCCTTCATCGTCCCGTATATGCTTTATATGATATAACATTTGCCACCAATTTATCGACGAATCGCACACCGCACTTCCAAGCCGATACTTATTGCCTATTATTAAAGATTGATTGGCGTGGCAGAAGTAGGCGACATGAACTTATAAATAGGTCAGTCGCGTCTCATGGAGTAATGTAAAATAGGCACTAGTCTGTCTAAGAATAATTTGTTTTTGTCATAGTGTCATGTATTTCTACATTTGTTTTTTTTTATATCTCTTATTACATCATGTTTGTATTATTAATTAGGAGTTACTTGCTTTAATTATAAAGGAAACAGTAAAGGAATTCACATGCCTAATACTTTTCCACAAAGGTCTGAAACATGTGTGAAATCTAGTTATTACGGTGGACTATATCCTAACATTATGTACTTGATTCATTTTATAGTTTCTATTAATAAAAACATAGAAAATAATACAAAGAAAGTAGATTGTCCAATAAAAAAATACATCAATGGAGTTTCCAAGTTTCGATTTTTTTCTAAATCTTTTGTATTAATATAAAAATGAAGAACAGGTGGATGAGGGATGAATTGTACTCTTGTAAACTTGTTTGAAGCCTCTCACTCACCACATTGGCATATTTAGCCCTGAAGACATTTTTTGCTTCACCCTTGAGGGGATCAATGAGGCGATCGATCATGGCGCTGAGAATATCAACGATGTTCTGCAGCAGGCTACGGCTCCACTGTCCACTCTCAGCAGCCAGCTGGGTCAATACGCGCCCTACGTGTGTCGAGATCTGGAAAAAACAATAAAAAATGAAGGTATTTTGATAAAGAATCTCCTCTCACATTTTATCAAATACATAATTTAACAACAATGGCTGATTGTGTTAAATCATGTATTTTTATTTTTAAACCATTTTTAGTTGATAGTCAAAATTCGGTTGAAGCAAAGGGCCGCCTGATCAATAAGTCGTGTATATTTTGGATGACAAATTTTTTCGCTTGTTAACCTCATGATCAGTTTTACAATTTATATTCAGGTACCTTACATATGATTGAGTTAAATCCTTCAAAACTTAAGTCATTCCCAAGGTTTACCCATACAGACAGACAAAAGAAAGTCCAAAAAATCAAGGTATTTTACCGTTGTACGACGTGCAAGTAACAAGATCCATGAATATAAAATCGTTGAGGACAAAATTTATTCAGATTTTAAATCAACTGTGAATGAAACATGCATGTGTATCAAACAGGCTCGTGAAGGCATTCAGTTAAGGTTTTATGAAATATTTTTTTTATTAACAAATCAAATAAAAAATGTCAAGATAGCAATGAAATAGAGAACTCAACCTGAAGATGTTACTAGACTAGTGTAGAAAATTATAATTCAGTGTCAATGGCGACTCGAATAGAAGCACCGCGATGCACGGCACAGTCGCCACAAAGAATTTTATTGAGTAATTGAAGTTGATAGTCTATCCGTTTATGCAATATTAACGCCACTTACCCTATCAAGTGCATCGGTGGACTCGCGTAGAGATGCGAGTACGTGGAAAATCACGTCAGCGTTGGAGTGACGCAAGGACGGTGCGCCAAGGGCAGAGAACATGCTCGCCAGGTTGTCCAAGGAAACTTCGATCAGAATGTCGAAACGCTCATTCTCCTATTAATAAAAAAATATTTCTTTAATTGATAGTATTTATTTCGTCGGTCGACAGGTGAAAATTATTGTGTACAGTTGTAGTGGAATTAGAGTTAATATCACAATGTTATCATATTTAGCGCTATATTAGTCTGGAAATGTCATCAAGTTCTTTACACTACATTTCTGATGATATAAAAACATCAAATAGCGAATACATATGATTTTTAAGTGGCCATAAAACTCTGATAGTAATAGTCCTTAATTCTGCTGTATAGTATAAGTAATTAACGTCCCTCTAATAATCAAGATTTTTATTATATTGGAAAGATAGCAAACGAGATTCCATGCCACACTTGATGTTAAGTGGTCATTGCAGTCAGTACATACATATATGTGGACGCAGTTTAATGCGTTGCTATATCCTCAATATTGAAATGATCGCCTCGCTTATACATATAAGCGTAAATTTAGCTGTCTAATCGAAATACTGACATGGCTTCATAAGCGAATGAAGATGTTGGTATATTAAAGCGAATTATTGATCTACCAGCTATTAAAGTTACTGTAAATATGTATATGTCTTTTGAACTAAACGAACCTCCAGCGCCTTGATGTACGACATAATCCAATCGCCGAGGGACGGGGTGCCATGCCATTCGTACATCCAGCGGTAGAGGCAGGAGAGAGAGGAGCGCAGCCCAGCTCCGCCCGGCCCATTATCTCTTTGCTGCACCAGCCAACGGGCAGCAGTAATCGAAGCATCGCTGTCAGTGTCCATAATCACCAGCACGGTGGATGTCGCCGGACACGCATCTGACTCTGTACACATTACATTACATTAATATTTAAATAATTGAAAACTTTTGCATGGGTTATTTTGTTTATTCAATTTTTATTATACCACGTATAAAAATGTCACAATGGACGAATTTAATGTTAATGATAGCATTCTCTACCTTCAGGTAGTAAAAAAATCGACGAAGGTGGTGGGTGGTGGTGGTGAAAAAACACTTAATAAATAAATTTATTAAGTGTTTTTTTTATGTTAAACTTAGTCCTCGACTCCGTTCCCGTGGAGTTCTGTGACAGAACGTTGAATAATGAATAACAAACATAAAATACACGTCAAATGTTTTAACAGACTTCAAATTAGAAAGCGGTTCTCAATTCGTCACAATCTGTTATTAATGTTAAACATGTATTCCAAGGGAACTGTCACACACGTAAAACGGGTCGTATGGATATTTTATGCAAACGAAACGGAGATCGAAACGATTAACTTTCAAATATCCCGATACCCCAAGATATCTTGACGGAAGAAACAGTATTGTTTATGTGCTCATAATAATTTTAAACTTCAGTTGTTTTCTCATCATAACATATATATGTTATTTTAAATCATTCATATGAAAGATCTAAATTATATGAAATTGTTCCTGAGGTATCTGTTTTCCACTAAATCGATTGACGTGATATAGAAATACTCGTTCTTTTGATGATGATTCGTTCAGACGATTACGGATGCCGTTTAAAAAATAAGCGTAAGCTATAACTATACCTATATTAAAAATAGTAAAAGGTATAATTGCACATAAATATTAATTCTTACGGGGGTCAGAGATGAGAGAGTAGAATTTATCAAGTATAGCAGTGACGACCTCTTGACGGAGCTCGCAGCTAACAGTGTTCATGATGCGGATTAGAAATTCCTCCACTGATTGGAGCAAAACCCAGAGATCCTCTTCATTGCCCGACGCTCGTGCTAAAGACATTTTGCGCATTAAAATATACATTTGGAATATCAACCATGAAAATATCAATAATGTTTTATTAGGACGTATGGTAAAATCTTTTGACGACTATTCCCATAATGTACACAACATTATGTGAATGTGCACATATAACAAATGTATGGATGCACATATATTTGCAAGGGTAAAGTTTGGAAATATATTTACATTTCATCGAATATAAGAAGTAACAGCACTATGTTTTATACTATCGACTCAGCTTAAATATTATTCTATTGTTTGTATTGCACAACTAAATAAATTTCATCATTTAGTAACTTAGGTTGATTGACCTTAATACTTACAAAGACACTTTACGATATCTTGGCAAGTCTTCACCAACTCAACGGATGGTGGCAGATAGGTATGCTGCTCGTTCATCAATTGAAGGTACTGCTCCAGCGCCGCCAAGTCAGGCTGAAGCCGATTGTCAGGAACAAGCTCGTGTTTCTTGACAGCCATTTTACGTTGCCTAAACAAAGAAAAAAAAAGTTTATAGATTTGTACCATAGTCATGTGAATTATTCCATACAATCAGATCAAAAGATTTGAAAATAAATAAACGTTATAAGGTATACTATAATAAGAAAAAAATAAAACAATTAATAATTGAAATATCTACATGTTATGACGACTCGCAATAGCTTATCGTTATGGTAATCAAATAATAATACAATCAGTGTGCTTGTTTTCGACTTTTAATTCGAGAATATTTTTTTACAAATATTTATGGAACAAAAATGCATTGGTAATTCAGTGAAAAAATACTTTAATGATTAAGTATTGTTACAAATTACTAAGTAAACTGCTAGCGGCTGGGCACTTTAATTACATCCGAAATATTGCCTCTTATTAATGTGAAGAATCTAAAACTATAACCAGTTAATAGGATAGGATTCAGTGACGAAGCCATTAGCACTGAGTTCACCTGTAATCATCGCCGAAACTATGGAATTCGTCTACATCACAGTAACAAAAATATAAACAGGACAATAGCCCGCAGGATAAACAGCAAATAGAATCAACCGCTGCTGAAAAAAACACTTCTAAACAATTTCTAACACACGACATATTGAAACTGGATTTAGCAAAGTAAGTAAAATAATTAAACGTTTAATACAAGACGATAACATTAAGGCTCCATCAAAAATCTAAGAATTAAGATTTCTTTAAAATGTAACTTTTTTTTCTACACAACTTAACAGTAAATGCTCCAATGCTATACAACAGTAAATGCGCATATACCAGTAAAGACAATCGTTCGTAAATAATTAGCCAAAGCTTCGAAAGGTTGATCCACACTATGATGCCAATCATGCTCTCCGACTAACATTTACAAGACATACAGAAGAAACTATTTACAGACATACAGTAGAATCTAATAAACAGGTTCAACTTTAGGCCAATCGCAGAAGTAAGAACCTTAAGAACGAGGACCTCGTCAACAAATTCGCCTTTTATTGTCTTCTTAGTACAACATAGTCACTTTCTTTTCAATTCACAATCCTCGTCTAACTTATAAGACACTAAGTAGAATAATGAGAAATCGCAATAAACGGTTTTCTGTTTGTTGTTTATAGATATCGAAGTATTTTACTACAGGGTAAAGTAATAGTGAAATTGTGCCTTATAATGTGGACAAACCGTAAAAATAATGAGTGTATGCATAGTCCCTATAATAAAGTTTGTTGAGTCCAGCAAAACTTCTAATTTCAACATTAAGAATTAATGTTCAAATTCTTGTCTTTCAATTATTCTCTATATATTATTATGTTCTATATAAACTTTTTAGTTCTTATCTTAAACAAATAAAGCTTGTTTTAATTTTTTATATCTCGTTTATTTTCATACAACCAAAACATCTCAATTTGCATGGTATCATTGGAGTTATTAACCTAATTGGAATAAAGAATAGACTATTTTTTCACAACTGAATTTTCCTCCCTCAATATATAATTCCACTGCCTATATATTGAAAAATAAAATCTAAAATATTCTATTGGATATTAAGTGCATACGGGATCTTTTGAAAAGATTTAATTTTTGCAATAAAAGCTTTTTAAGCTTTACATATTGTAAATATTCAAGAACCATTAAGTATCATGGTTTTGTAGCATAAGGGAGATCGTTAGCATTAAACAAAGGCCGAAATTTGGAAAGTAGATACGTTTCTGGTCTTGTAAAATTATGAAAAATAAATTCCCCATACATGTAAAGTATGGGTGGATTGATGTGTTCAAAGGTAAATTTGCGGAAAATTAGAAATTACCTTAAAGGAATCGTACGGCCAAACATGAAATTATGTGAAATTATAGTCCCACGAATAATGACTGATACACATGTCGTGTTTCTCGCCATGAACTTACATTTAACTTAGGAAATACGAAGAAAAGCTAAGTGGTTCTTTGTTTCTATTTGTTTACTTCACTCGATCATTGAACGTTATAACGGGCAAATCGTACAAGTGAATGTTTATTGTTATGGGGTTACCTATAAAAAATTCAATTAACTGACTTGTAATACTTGTCTAATAAGTAAAACAGATTATAGTGCGTAGTTATAAACAACACTTATTCATAAAATTATGTGAACTATGCGAATCATACTGATATCATGTTAAAATTACTATATGCGAGTAATATGCGATATAGTATTGAAATTTAACGATTTTTTTTAAACATGATATCAATATGATTCACAAAATTTTATCTGTTTATAAATTGAAATAAACATGAGTACAAATAATAAACAGGTAGCCTATTTGTTATTTGTATTAATCGTCACGCGAAAGTAAATATGTTTGAAGGATTGCGTGCCAGGGTTTACTGGACCCTGCGTGCCGCCAAAACTGAAGAAGGTCTTCACCAAAATATGACGTATGTATTATTTAACTTTTTCAATATTTATATTAATACCTACTACATTGTGAAACAAAACGAGATACTCGGATTTAGAAACTAAGAGCGATTGGAGTGGCTTCATTTAAGAGAAATTTAAGCAAAGCTATTATGAATTTTGTAAATAATTTATTTAAAATATAATATAGAGATGACTATTTCTCTCCGATTAGTAGTTTAAAATATACGTACCGATGGAATTTGGCGAAGTAAAATTAAAAAGTGAAGAATTATTAATATACATCAAAATAATATTTATGTTTTTTCCCTACTATTATTTATAAACAAATATATGTGACTAAAAGACACCATACTTACCTTTCTTTCATAACCATCCTGGTTTAGTGCGATGTTTTCTACAAATAATTATTTACACTTGCAGTTTAAAAGGGATCACTTATCATAACTAAACTATGAAACTTTTTTTTCAAAAAAATATTATGTATAGTAAGTAATATTTAAATATTTAACAACGTCGGACAACAGCGGAATACTATGCAATTAATATTGGGACTGCGCAACCTATTGGGCGCAACATTAGCTAGTCAAATAGATCTCTGGTTTGGACGACAGACGCCGACAGTATCATCTGCAAGCTGCCCGCGAGCAATCTCAGTGGCGTTGCGAGCTACTTCCGCCGAGACAAACGCTAAACATTTGCTTGCGTTTTCAAATATGAAGGACGAATACACCGTAGGCACCCACTTGATTGAAATCTTTGAAACGCTATTATTTTGCTAATGCTAACACTTCGTATTCAAACTCGTACAAATTATGAAAGCAATACAATTTAGAACGATCAGCCGCAATTATACAATATTGTCTTACACGTGCATATAATACAAACAAATAATTTGTATGAAATTGTTTTTTCAAGCTTAATTTAGAAATTTTCAAATAAAAAAGAACATATTCAAACAGACAGTGTAATGTATGTATTGTGGAAGATAGAACACACATTTAAACTATTAATTCGACAAAGTGTCATTTTCGATGAAATTACCACTTTTTCATATCGTATCAATTACGGGTTGAATTGATAGTACCTATTCTAGAACCGTCATTGAATATTGTTAGAAATAATATAACAGAATTGCTGTACAAGCTTCTAACGATCTTTGATTGATGCCCGGTCGTGCCCAGTATTGTCATGTTTCAATACAATAAACTTATTGTTGAAATCTCGAAAACGAGCTTTAACGTATATTTCTATAGTGAACATGTATAGTATTTTCTAATTTTAAGGAACTGATGATTTGGTATTAAGCTTCCCTACGAAGAATAAATAAACACCTAAATAATCATACTTGTACATAATATGTAACCCTCGAAATATCTGGTTTTCTTCGTAAACCATAGTGATTTTGACCGCTGCAGGCTAGCGTGACACATATCACAAATAGTATTATTATGTTTTAAAGAGAAAATATAGCATATGCTACATCATATTTATATTTTCACTTATTAAATAAATAAATTATATAAAAAGATTATAGAATCTTACATTTTTTTTTTATTATGAAGGAGTAAGAAATGAGCATGCAGGCCACCTGATGTAAAGTGGTCACTGCAGCCCATGGACAACCACGTCCAATCTCAAATAGAACA
>DWON01002599.1:0-20132 GCA_018251015.1 Phocides pigmalion okeechobee
GTTGCTTTACGGCGGGTTATGAGGGTGGCGGTGGTACCGCCACGGGCGAGCTCTAATGGCTCTACCACCTTTAAACCTTAACAATAAACATCAACATTGTCAACAGTGTGTTTGAAATAACAGAATACATAATTAATTTACACCTGTATTACGTATAATCTTATGTTGTACATTTTATATAAAGAGCAATTTAAAAATATTACAATGAAACACTGGTCGCTGGGAATATTAAGTACATATTAGTATGACACATATTATTTATAGTTCACGAGCCAGATGTAAATTTATCAATAATTTCTTTTCAGTCAATAATTTGTATTTTTTTTATTTAACAGGATTATAATACTATATAACAGGACTGAGAATACAGAAGGAGGAATAAGTTGTCTGTTGCTTGTCAACAGTTTTCCATGCCATCGCAGTATAGCCGTGACCATGAGCAATGAAACTGAATCGAATATAATATTTTTATATAAATAATGTTTAAAAAAATGATGACATAATAATTTTTAGTTTCCAGATAATGATATGCAATCAATTATAAGACTTAAAGAATTTGATGCGTTTAATCCTACTGTCTATAGAGTTCACCTTACTGGATTATTTTTTATTGATACAAATATTGAGTTTTAGTATATTGAGAAATACATAAAAAAAATAACAGGACGTAATATTCAAATAGTTGTATTTGCAGCTTCATCTATGTGAATTTTAAGAGGTGCATGTTGGAGAAGCAAGAATATGCTTCCCCAACCTGTAGATTTGGCATAATTGTATCCTAAATAAAGGCTACAAAATAAAATAAGTTTAATCATTAAAGTTTTTCATGTAACAATAAGTCGATAAAAGATATGGAGTCTGTTAATAATAACGTCTATTAAAACAAGATTTTCAAAATATACCTTCCATGCATACTGTTGACTTAAAAGCTTATTTAAATGTATACATAAAAGAATCTGTAACAAGAACGTGAACTTACCTTTTATGATCTCCGTGGACGATATGATGACATCACTCTCATCCATTCTCACTTTGTAACACAATAATGTTGCCGATTTCTTTATTTTGACAGATTTTCTGACTGATTCTTCAACTATGGTGATCACCTTACTAACAGCTTAGTATTTCATCCCTCAGAATTATCATTGAATGTATAATTCAAATTTGTATGTACCTAAAAACCAATACGGATTTAGCACCTATATAAACTTAGCATAAATTACTTGAACTAAGAAACTATGAATTTTATATAGCATTGTAGAAATCATATATCGCTTGTCCGCAAGAATACTTTATTAATGTACGTACGTATGTAACCATACTTTTTCAGGAGAAGCGATTAAAGTTTTTAACATACTTTTTTTAGTCGAACCGTATCATTAATTCAGTTAGTGCCAAATTTTGACATGATACTGTGTTCTTCCGGACAAGCGATATGTAAATCACTGCTACCACCATAAACGTTAATAATGGCTGATTGAGAAAAACAGATACATTATTATTTGTTTTTTGTTTTATGTGAGAATAATAACTAGCAAATATACAAAGTTGCTGATATTAGGAAGTTGTAGCTTATGGAGGTCCACATACAACCTCAAATATGACTGACATTCTACCTATGGTACTATGTAAATGTATTGCTACTTGTGATAACTAAGATGGTTGCCTCAATTATATGTGAGTGAAAGAATTATTTTTTTTCTTCATGACGTGGTAGCAACAACTGGAAGTCCCACCCAAGACACCAAAATTGACATTTACAAGGTTTTATGATACCTCTCTAAAGCCTTTTATTAGTTATTGTATAAAAAATAATTGGTCTTCGAATTCCGAGATGACTCGTAATCTACCATGTTTGTTTACGAACAGCAGATTATCAACATCACTTGTAGAGATAAGTCCTGATTAAAAATCAGCTACCGAATGATAAGTGCCTACAATTTGCAAACATGACATGCCCATTGAGATACAGTTAGAAAGTTGGCATTTTCCCTAATAGGACTGAATCTTGAGTCAGCTGTGAGGAATTTTTAGTAACAGTTATTGCAAATAATTCTCGAGCCTAACATCCATTAACTATTTGTTATTAAACTTAAATAGAAATTAGACTTGCATGTTAAAAAATATTTCTCATACAACACTGTTGTATTCATAATCTTACCATCATTAGATCAATCTTAAAATTTGAATTCAGTGTCAGCATTGACATAAAAAAGCATCTCTTTAAGGGTTATGTTATATCATAACTTCATACACCAATTTCAAATAAAAAATTAAACCTATGACATCAGAGGTAAGCCACTTACAGATTATGTTGAACATATTAAACCCAGATTTTTGCATGTGAGATTGAAATCATTATCACTTGTCTAACACGGCTAAAAATATCTGTTAATACTGATAATATAGTGCACACAATTTGTAGACAGGGCCTACTATTTGGAAATGCATATTTGTAACATTCCTAATAAAGAACCAGTTAGAAAGTAATCTGGTCCTATTAGGATCTTTCATTGAGAGCCTAGATTATTAAGACAATTTTAATTAATCCTAATTATATTTCAGTGATATGTATGTGTAAATTAATTAACATTTTTTGTTGTTTTTTTTTCAAATTATATGTGTGTGAACATATTCGAATTTTAAATCAGGTAGTGAACGAAATTTTAAAACGGAAATTCATACCATGCGCCACGACTCGAGCAGTCAAGGGCTTCCACATATATACAGCCTCTAACCTTGGCTGTTTAACACAAACTTCTACCAGATTTTCGGTGTTAATTTCACAATTTTTCGGGGATATTTAGCACCACAACGATCACAACACTACACACGTTTCTAGCTCCACTATTACTTACAAACGCTGCTCGTACAACATACAGTAAAACCGAAGAAATCTATTAATTTCTTTATCATTGTAGTTGATTGTAGTTCAATCGCAACTAAATGTATTTCGCATCTTAGCGGCGCGTAGGAGTCTGTTTATTAGACGGCGTGGGTCGATTCCTTTACTCAAATGTAAGGTCACACCACCTTACAACCAATTTGAGCAACCTTCGCGCCTCTTTAACTGAGAATAACCATTCTATTCCTTCGTTTCATTAAACTGTTGGACACCATCCCGCTCCACTTTATGCTCTACGTCTACACTATCAATCCGCTAGACAACATGTAAACAGTATCACCGGCCGTAACAACAGATTGCTGTAATAAGTCAGGCGAAGCAAGGTCGCGGATTCTCGTTCAGCTTGGATGCAATTGAGACGGTCTCCATTTACAGTGTGACGTATTTTATTTATTCGCCGGGCCTCGGTCTGCCCGACACCGACAGCCGTTGAAAACGGAGGTTGAAAAAAGTATACATATAATATAATATTAGATTACTAGGTATATTCAGTTACGTTTCGTTTCTCTTTCTTTTCCGCAGATCACAGATGTCAAACAATGACAGAAATGCTCTTAACTGTCAAAAGCGTACCTGAAAGGCGCCATCTAGGTTACACAAGGATCATTTTGCAAGACCTAATTGTCTTTGGTTTTAAGCCTTAATTTAGTCGTATTAAAAATAGATGGCAGCACAAGTCAACATTTTTATAGGCCAGAGAATCATTCATTATTTCATATTCATACATAGAATAACAATTCTTGTCGATGCATTCATGACGACAATAGGGTATTTTTATAGATTTAAATTTTCATCTTTGATCTATTGTAAATTCTTCTTATTCCCAACATATTGAAGTCTTTCAAATTGACATGAGAATTTTTAATGTATACGATACGTAAAACCACCAAAAACACATGGTATTTCATCATAAATCTGATTTATGTAAAATAAATTATTGAAAAATTTTCTCTTCTCTCTTCTCTTTTTAATTCAATTGTTTTTAACTGAAAATTACAACATAAATGTTAAATCGAATGCAAGAATTTGCATCCCTTTTAACACCAGTCGTGACTCCATAATGCTATAAGTAATAAAATCGTTGTTATTGTGCTTAATACAATTTTTGGCGGAGTGATAAATGAAAACAGTAATAGAGGCAAATATATTTATTTATATAGGAAAATGAGATATCTTCAATGATTTGTTCTTATAGCTATGAGACGATATATTAATTATTTAACTGTTCATTTACTACTTTACATCTGTCCCTCGCCGCTGACACAGCTCCAATAACTGCAGCACGGAAACCTGCAAATGAAAAAACATCATTATCATCTATGGGTCATAGCAGAATAAAAAAATTCGTTCATGGAATATTAATAATATTCACAGATAAATTACTAGAACATGGCAGTTGTCAAAGCGATTGGTAATTGAGAACAGTAATCACATTGGGAAAAGCTTATTTGATTTTTAAGTTAAATTTATAGGACCGGTTGTCGAGCATTAGCGCTAAATAGCCGTGCGTGTGTATTCTCTGTTAATTAATTATCACTCAAATATTTTTTTCATAATTCATCTTTTCTTCATTTTTTGTTCCTGATTAGTTCCTTTTTGCTGAATTGAAAGCGATTTTGATATATGTATATCATGTAAGCAAGTAAATAAAAGGATCATGAAATCCTCTTACATACATACAAATATCAAAACTTTAAGAACCATACCATTCTTTTCCAAATGATAAGTCCCTTCAGCGGTAGAACCAGCTGGAGAAGTAACGTTATCCTTCATGACTGCGGGATGGCCACCATTTTTGAACATGGCAGAGGATCCGAGTGTAGTCTGTGCCGCTAATCTTAGCGCGAGGTCTCGGGGCAGGCCGCAGCGTACACCACCGTCTGCTAACGATTCTATCAGCATATAGACCTGGAAATTTAAGAGACGTACGTCAGGAGTTGTTTTACACTAGTCACTAAAAGGTCAATGGGCACTTTTACATAGTGTAAAGTATTTACGTCAGATGTTTAACGTCAAGTGTATTCCGTAGTCTGCACTGATACTACATCAGTCGGTAGTTGTAATTTGTAATTGTGGCGAAATATTCCAATTCGGAATCGATCGTAAATTATTCTTGCATCTATTTTTCAAATTTTCATACTATCTAACCAGCGATAAGTTATTGGTAAATTCCTGCCTTTTGCACGGGGAATCTGGGATTCGAATCCTTGGTATACAAGTCCGAAATTAGAAGTTTCATGCGTGTTATAAGTTTATCACCTGCTTATCTTGATTATCACTTGCTTTAATGGTAAAGGAAAATATCATGACGAAATCTGAGCCTGAATTCTCTATAAAAGCCTCAAAGGTCTGTGAAGTTTACTAATTAGTACGTGACTAGCGGTGTAGACCATGACCTTATCCTATTCCTGAGTGAAGATCCGTGTAGGACAATAATGGGTTCATAATTATATAGATGAATACCTAACTTATTTTCTGCATAATTATTTATTTTTATCTTTATATAGTAGAAATATTTTACTTCCTATCGTCTGTACGCTCAGATCTTTCAAACTACGCAAGAGATTTTAACGCGTTTTTCATCAATACACAGAGTGATTCAAGAGAAACGTATAGCAGAGAAAAGTCGACGATTTCAAAGACTTGTAATGTGATGTCGTAAATACAACCTTACCAAGTCGGGGTGGATAGCTAGTTTCATATAAACAAGAATATTTGCGCTGTCACCACGGAAATATATTTTGTAGTAATCCTACTCCTAAGAGTATTGTCAGGTGTACTCAAAGAGGCCATTCTAATTTTGTTAGGCTTGTTAGCAAGTAGGCGAACAATTCTCCCTTGTTCATGGAAAATGACGTCATTACACAAAATGAGGCTCCCTTCTAACTGACGTAATAGTTACGACTTCACACTTCTGTTATCGGCTTAAGCAAGCTCAAGATAAGACGCTCGGTTTATTTGGAGCAAGTAATAACTTAAAATAAGATGGAGTGAAGTGGAACTAGTTTGAACTTAGTTATTATACTATCAGACGCAAAATAATTGGCATTGGAAATATTGGCAACTAACATTAGCCACAAAATTTGGTAATATACGTTTCTTAAGCAAGGATACCAAAAATAATATTAATAGAAAATGAGCAAAATAATATAAAAAAATATTCAGCGGATTTCATTTTATGACTATAAGAACCAACCGGATGATCTCAAAAGTACATAAATTATGCCATGAATTTCAGCTGCTGTACAGCAGAATTTTATATATTAAGATTAAAAGATCCAGATAGAACAATTAACTTTGAAAATGAAATCGTAAAAGTTGTACTAAACAATGTAATATTTTAAAACTT
The DNA here is from genome assembly GCA_018251015.1 of Phocides pigmalion okeechobee. Taxonomy (NCBI): domain Eukaryota; kingdom Metazoa; phylum Arthropoda; class Insecta; order Lepidoptera; family Hesperiidae; genus Phocides; species Phocides pigmalion. The sequence goes on from DWON01002599.1 coordinate 6,255, forward strand.
ACATAAGCAGGCCCGCTGCCACTTAAGGCTGTGACCGCATCCATTTGGTATTCAGGTACTTCTTCACAAGAGCCTACAGCTCGGAATAGTTCGGCTGTGAGCTTAGCGTCTTCGGCCGTCGCTCGAGAACCTCTGGATAAGGCCGCTGCGCCTTGTTGCACTAAGGCTGGCGTGTTCGGCATCACTCGGATTACACGTGCTTCGTGTGGAAGAACCTGCATTTCGATAAGTATTGTGTCTTTGTTATTCTCAAAATAAAAATCATAAAAAATACCTTTAAACAGATTGTTTGCAAAGTAGAAAATGTATGGTTGAAATTCCGACATATACAATATGGTACCTGTACGGAATAGAATATATGGGGGTGATACTATCGTCACACTCCTTTCTAACTTAAGACCATGAGTTTCAGAAGAAATATTTGTTTGTTTATTCATCTTCATATGATACATCTTAGTCTTTATTGAAGCCACGCTATTATTGACATAAGTTCGGACTCCCGTTGCTATTTCCATTTAATAAAAAAACATTTTTCATGAAGAGAAAACTTCTTCCAGAAGATTTCTCAGAGCCTTTTAATTTAACGTTATTCGAAACAGTTTCAAAGTTTTGTTTCCAAAGTTTCCTTCATCGGAATAGTCTTAAAGTTTTACTTCAAGGTTCGATATAGAGTCGCAAATGTTCACAGGCGATGGTAACCTTCTCCCTACGCCTTATTACTGGAATTAAATCTTTTATATTAATATTTTGTAATAAATTTTCTACTAAACTTCTCAAGCTACATGATATTAATGAAAATCTTCAGATGTTTATGGATTTAAAAGAGCTCGACTGTTATATCAGTAGTATTATGTTCCGGATTTTATTTCACTGAATTCATGGTTATCTATATCAGATCTTTCGGCTATTTTTATCTTAAATTTATCTGTAATGCATGGTTACTTTTTCTTGATTAAGTCCATACTCTTTTTAAGTGGAAGAGTAAAATTTTCCAGTCTCCTCTTTGGTAAAATAAGATTTTCAATTTACCTTTTCAATGCTGCCTGTCGAAACGCCCATAGCAACAGATATGAAGAGCTTATTCTTCGATTCTGGTAGATCCTTGATTTCCTTCAAAGCTGGTGCGACGACATCTGGCTTCACTGATACGATTACCACTTCTGATCTTTCTACTACTGGCTTGTTTTCAAAGAGGGCTGTTGCTCCCAAACCCTAAAATATAAAAGTTCTATTAGGTTACTATTTTATGCTCTATATCTTAACTAGAGATCCCGCCAGCTTCGCTCGGGTTTATATTTACTTAAATTATTTTTCTTTCATCCATACGTCCAGTCATTATTTAGTTGCTGAAACTAACAATTAGATAAGTGTATTTCGAGCGCCGATTGAATTACTATATTGAATGACACAATTTAATTTGTCGAACAATTTACAAATAACACCTTACATTATTTTACACCAGAACCATCCACAGGAATTACTCTACTTGTTGAAAACTGTGAAAAAACCGTCCGTCCGTCCGTAATTTTTGACTTTATCAAGAACAGACAGACAATCGCGACGGGGGAATTAGTTTTTATGTTATGCTATTTTCAGTTTAAATTTTAAAAAAGAAACATTCTACGTATGTTCTCAATTTTTATTATGTCTCATCGTAGAGAAGTAGTGTCTCTCTGTTAGGCACAGGCCTCCTCTTACTAGTAGGAAAAATTTGGAGCATACTCAATTATGTTCTTATATTAGTTGATGGTTGATGGGTTTAACAAATAGCGGGTAAGGTAACCGAAAAATATACCGATTTCATTTCTGACGCAATGCAAATAGATACCTTGCCACCACGAACAATTTTTAGTTTTATAAACTACGCATTTGTGTACTCAAGTATTATTTATATTATAGATAACAGCTGATATAACAGCGTTGATAGCAGTGCTATAGGTACAAAGTCAAGGTTTCATGTAGTTTATGGGGAATTAGTAACTTAGTAATATTCCATAGTTATCTTAAATGCAGTGATTACTTGGATTATTCATATATGTCGACTCTTAAAGTATGTAAAATCAAATGGACTAAAGTCTGTCTCAGAACAAAGGCTTTGGACAAAGGCTTTTCATTTTGTAAATCAAGTTTAATGGAGACTTAACACATGTACCACGTAATTCATTTCTATAGGAGCATGTTATTTTAGTTACGTAATTTTAGTTTGATCTCTTGATTTAAATACAAGGCTGAAATTTTAGTTTTTGGGAGTTTTGGATCACAATAGTCCACAAGTTTAAATAGCCTTTTTTGAGAAGAGTAGCAAACGAGCAAAACATCACTTGATGAAGTAGTAGCTACAGTCTATGAATATCCATTAACAACCTTAAGTGGTACGGATGATATGTCTAAGATACATTTAAATTCATCGCTACTTATGAGGACTAATATATTGGCCTCGCTTCTAAATCGATTTTAAATTCAATCAAAATTGAAATTCAAAATTAATCATTGAATTACCTTGAAAGCATCTGCACTTGCAATATCTGATGGATGACAGCTGGCCGTTATTTCATCAGGTTTCGCTAGTCCTGAGTTATAAAACAAAAAAGATAAAACTATAAAAAAACATGTATTCGCTAAGTAATGAGAGCTACCCAATTCTTTTTCATTGAAGTAAGTAGTTACATAAATCGGAATACCATTGAAGGAAACATTAAAAAAAAGTAAAACAATGGAACAGGATTTAAGAGAGATTTATGTTTTTATAAAATGAAATAGTAAACAGCAAAACATGCATCAGGCCTAGGATATGATAGATATATATGTTATTATAAAATGCCGTAGTAAACGACCATGCAGTCTACCCGATGGTATTGTTACTGCTATCCATTGAAGTTTTAATTAATTTCATGTAGATCAAGGTACCGCATGAAATCGGTCACAGATGCTTTCCAACTCCTAAAGACTAAGATGGTCATTTCATCTGGAAACGAGCTGGTAATCACACATTTATACATATTTACCTGCAGATATAAATCCATTGGCCAAGGCGAATGCCAGCTTTCCACCTCCAATAAACCCGATCTTCATGGCCTCGCTTGATACTGAAAATAAATTGAAAATAACCTAAGGATTACATGATAGTACACAATATGAAGATTATCTTCAGACTATAAATATTAGATTGACTTAAAGATAATACGAGAAATTTTAATGGCATATTAAAGACATATCTATGGAGATTAAAATGTAATCAAGCCGGAGATTACTATGTACATGGATCTATTTATAGCATTTTATTGAAGTAAAAATTAATCCTCCTATGTACGTAATTCCTATGACCTCCTATCTAGTGCTATATTTTGTCAGATAAGTACAAAAGTTCAAAGATATTTTGGTTGTAACACTGTTTTATGTTCCATGCTGGGTACGGATCTATCCCAACAATTTAGGAAGAATTTGGAAAAGCGCACATTTTTTTTGCTAACGATAACCCATCAAATTTTTTACCGTTGTATGCTAATGTAATGTAATGTTTGCTATCGTTGTATCGTTGTTTTTCGCTAACCATCTACAAAAGTTGCAAGGCTATGAGTAATTTATTAAAAATATTTTAGCAACTTAGAATTTCCCGATTCTTTGCCTTACCTTAATTATCTATTTCGTCAACTTGACTTAACTTACACTTTACAAAAATACTTCATTTTATTTTTTTTATAATATGACGTTAATTAATCGATTATGCTTGTAAATTAAATATTACGAGTTTTTAAATCAATCGTTTTTTAAATATTTATCCAAATTAAGAACACACTTTGCTTTGAATTTTTATTATGATTTAAATGTATGTACATATTTTTCATCAACCATTTGAACGTAATCTACATTGCCTTGACATGAATTACGATAACCCTTACGTTATGAAGAAGCATGGTTTTAAAGATGTTAGATTTTAACTTAATAAAAAGTTTATGTAATATTCAAACGGACAATATTTTGGTTACCAATGCAAAAAAAACATAGTTTTATTTAAATACTCCCCCCATTTTTCTTCCCAATATATTTATGCATTTCTATTTTTAATTCCATTTAGGAAAATATCGTTTGAAAATGATGTATAGCATTATATTACTAATATGAACAGGACATGACTGTATACTGTCTAAACCCTAATATTAGCAAAATCTAAATCGACACACAAAACACCTTTATCGCTAAAAATCTAATCGAGAAAGAACTCTGTTCGTAAACACAACTAGTTTAAAATCGAAGATGCAAGTGTATTTTAGTGAGGTCAGTCTCGATAGTCACTGTGACGTACATGAATGAAAATTGTGAACAAAAAATGATCGATAAAAACTGTAAAAATTTTATGCATAAACTATGATTTTTTATTTTGTGACAACAAAAAATTATGTTTAAAGTAAAAGTGTGATTGAAAATAGAGCGATATGTATTAGAACTAAAAATAGACTGTAAACTCACGCTGTGACGCGCAATGAGTAAAATATTTTCCGTGCTTCTTCGTCAAAGCCAAGTAGTCGACTGTGAAACTACTTTTAGTTATCATTGTTATCAGTATTACACAATACTATCAGTCTGTTGTCTCTCATCAATCGATATTTGATGACACAATGAGTTACAACGCCATGCCATTCGAACATACGAATAATATAATTACCTAAGATTTTGATGTATAGTAATATGTGCTTTAAATTCAATTTAAAATTTCCTTGTTATAATTTTTCCTTGTTATAATAATTCCTTGTTATAATAATTCCTTTTTGTTTGTTCTGTATTGTTATTGTTAAACGAAAAAAATACAAAATTTGAATAAATTTACCGTTAATGTTCGTTTGAAATAGAATATTCTAATTACACGCACTATCACCTATATCGTCCCGATTTTATTGCGGTTATTGCGAGTAAAAAACCATTTTGTGTACCCAGTTTATTAAATATTAACATTGACATTATCATAGATAATAATATACAATATTTATACATTTGACATAGCTACATTGTTTTTTTTTAATGTAAAATTTACGGCCAGTTCGCAACGTGACGTAGACATTTTTGGCAACTTTGTTATAATCCCGGAAGACGGGAGCAAATATACAAAGTTTGGACTTTGCTTCATGATTATTATCGCCAATTTTCTTTGTATGTTTTTATTGTGATTTATTTTATTTCATATATCTGTTCTTTATTGGGAAATCTATTCTACAAACACCATTAATGGGATGTTTTATGCGAAACTTTCAACAGATGGCGCTACTAGTTCCTTTAGTGAATGCATAGAGGTAAATCAAATTAATTATAGAAAAGCAATATAATTTTTAGAACATACAAAAATATCAAATGCGTATAAAGATAACATAGGTCCTGCAGGCAAAGCAAAATGAATTCCAAAATATCCCATATCTGAAAACAAGATATTTAAATAAGTTTTCGTTAAAAGTGTTTTTCAATCTCTTCTACATTAAAATTATTAGATACATATTAATTTTAGTCTGAATGCCTTGTTCAAAAATTAGAGAAAGAGGGAATACAATTTTGATAATTTAAGAAATAAATATAGTTCAATTGGCTAGAATTTTATTATTATTATTAGAAGACAAAAAATATATAAAAATTATATATAATAATGATTTGTTATTTCATTTATCACCATCCAGTCTCGTGAATAAGTTACTTGAAGTGTAAATAAATACCTACTGCTATTATTATATGTGGACGCTGCTTATTGATTTTATTCTCAAGATTACTTATGCAGTCATTAATTTATTCATGAATAGGTGATTTAGCGTTGGAGGTACTACCGCTACATCTAGTTTCTACTATCTTTTAGCTTTATCTGTGTTCTGGTTTTAAGGGCATGGCTTATTCACTTTCCAAAACATTCCATCACAGTTCTCAGGAACTATATTGTATGTGTGTGTGTATTCGACGGAAAGAATCCTGGTCGTGAAGTGTTTGCAAGCTGGTAGAACATAAGGTTCGGCTGAAGACCCCATTTGAGAATTGAGACTCTATTTGTAGCGTGAAGCAATTCTTACGTCTGTAACTTACATACGAAGTGACCATCATAGTCTCCAAGATGAAGAAATAGAGAAAAAAATGACTTCCATCTATGGCATAACAGAACAAGCCGAATATTTTGAAATCAAAACTTATAAAGTGACTTCTATATGTCTCAGTAACATTCCTAATAGGAGTAGCAACGCATCTGTATGTTTAGATGGGACTATTATTCTATAATTGTATATATGTATATAGATACGTACATATCGCTCATTTAGTATTATATGGGCACGTTTACAAAACAGGTCTTCTTCTTCTTTCATTCTTTCTTTTGGTTGCCGGATACACATTATTGGAGGCGACCATCTTAGTCTTCAAGAGTAGGAACGCATCCGCGTCCATCTTTAAATAGAACTTCTGTTCTATTTGAGATTGGATGTGGTTGTCCATGGGCTGCAGTGACCACTTAACATCAGGTGGTCTGCATGCCCGTTTCTTACTCTTTCAAAGTAAAATATATAATTCATGTCAAAATAATATTGTCACATTACAATACAATATTTAATTATGATATCGAAAAATAGTATAATATCAAAATTGTAACCTTGCACTATTATACTAATGCGACCTGTTAAACAATTCTACATTTTCAAGAAGTTTTTGGACGAAGTCCGCATTGGATAGATTTACTAAGACGAACATCTAAGTGCGATACGCTGTTTATTAGATTAGTCGGCTTGTTAGGCTTGATTCTATCGTCTTTTCAAGAGGGACTAAGGTTAGAATGAGGGAAGTAGCAAGTATCTATTGAATTAAAGTTCTAATTTAGAGTCAGGTTGGTAAATTAAGCTGCAGATTATGATTTTCGACTATTTTGCATGTGTATTATGTATAACAACAATATAGCCTCAATGTGACAAATAACAACTGTCTTACTATTTCGACTGAATTAATCAGTTGAATTAATAGGTGACAAATGAGGCGTTAGATACAGATTTTAAACCAAATAATATAAGCTGAATACGAATGAAATGCTACAGATTTCCTACAGAAATGATTCCTTTTTTTCTCTAATAAGTGCTGTATTGTACGAGATACTCTTGAGAATTCATATTTTCAAATCGGCATTATGTATAATAATTATATACATGCTGTGTTTACGCACAACATTTTAAACTACTAAAAGTAGTAATAAGTCTGTAATACAATTGATGGTAAGATAGGGTCAGTAGAAGTGATAGCTGCCACTTATGTATATCTGATTTACTCAGATATATTATACAGACGAAATTCACTTCATTTGTAATACACATACCCAAAGGTAAAATGTTAATTTTTGAATAAAGTATTTCAAAATAATTTTAACATTTAAAGGGTCATTCACAAACTATATAATCTACATAAATCTTTTACAACAAGTGATAAAATTTGTAAGAAATATTACAGTATAGGTTCGACTCAATAATTGTTTTATATTATCAACTTGTAACTCATTACACTCCACGTTGCAACAAATATTATAAATTCGTTAGAAATATTTTTTTCGACAAAAGTAATAAATAAAGATACTTCTGTTGTAAAATTTAAGACGTAGATGAATCTGAACAAATGGGCAGCACTTAGCGAGCCATTTTGGCATTTCGATGCATTTCCGCGCAGAAATTACTATCATTTGTTGAGAGGGACGAATACTAAAGCGGTCATTGAGACGGATATCGATCATGGATATCATGCCACTGGGAACAACCATGTAAGATATACGTATACGCTATTTTATAGTACATTACAATCTCTTATACATAAATTTTATCATTTATTATAATTAATCTTTACCTGAAAAATAGACTTTTTTATCTTCTTTTATCACTGGTAAGGATGCAAATTAAGTATAAAAACAAGCAACCAAACTAAAAATATCTTAATTGGAATGAAAATATCTTTATCTGAAGTCCGTTAAAATAGTAGGTATATACAAAAAGTGATAAATAGATTTCTCATGGTTCATATATATCAGACATATATAGAAGTAATTTGTTTTGTTCTGTAGGGCTCACATCGTACAACACCTCTCAACTTCATAATTAAGAATAACTACGCATTCAACTTTAGGTAGGCTTTCTATTTCTATTTGTATTTAATAACATTATGGATTGCACTGGTGACTTAGTTCCTGACATAATTTTATTATAATAAAGTTTGAATACACGTATATATGCATAATTTTGGTTTGTTTTTCCTTTCCATCTTTTTACAAAGCCTAAAAATATCGTCGCGAAGCAAATCTTTCTCAAACCGTCTATAAATCTGACCATAAAAATAAATCCCTGCAATCAACTCGCGAACAGCGAAAAAAGTAAGGTTATTTGTTGCTATCTCAAGAAACACATGAAAATAGCTAAAGAACTATTTCGTAGCGGGATAAAAAGGTTCTCAAGCTATGAATATAAATATGCACGGGTAAGGCCCAAAGTCTCCTAACTGCTATCAGGGTTGAAAATGAGTGTTACCAACCGACCAACCCCAAATTGCATTTCATGATTTTAGTTCTTAGCATTTTGTAGTTTTTTACAAAAGCAATTTTCCATTTTAGAGAAAATAATATTTTAGTATCCAGTGAAAAATGCAAGGATAACAGAAAAAATGAACATTTTCTGCGGTTATGACTTTTATGTGGGGGCACAACCCTCCAAACGTGCAGGGGCGAACAGCAACTGTAGAACGGTTATAAAAATGCAAGAAGCCGGAAATGAATACGCCTTGGCGCAATGGGTTCCTTCTGTACGTATGCACGGGTGAGGATATGGGTTCGTAAGTATGTGTGTACGACAACACAGAAAATGCAGTTACTATATTTCCTGCTTACTGAACTTCTTAGAAATTTCAAGCTCCATTCTGTACGCATACTAAGGCGTTACTTGTCACATATAATACCACTTGAAAATTCCGCCTATTATTCGTATTCTTAAAGAACTTTTATGTTTGTACTTCTTAGTTTTTGAGAATACTCTATCTTAGCAGCTAAAATAATTTTCATGTATAATGAAGTTGAATAGAGTGAAAGCGCATGTTTTAGAAAAATTTATTTAATGCATTACCACATCGATACTATGCTACTAATATTACAAACAAAAAGAAAAACTTCGTGGTGTTTTCAGATTGTATTTTAAATACATAAGTAAAATTAATAATACAAAGAAGAGTGTGATTATTTATCCATTAGTACAATAAACTTACTTATTCTTACTGTATATTCTCCCAAGATCGACTGGCAAAATGCTAATGCAGGCAAATAAGGGCACCTTTTCCATATAATACTTCGTATATTGTTTAATTTTAGTATACAAAGAAATAAACTATTGAACGCTATTTATATTTCCGGCAATAAAAAACGTATTCTGCTACTATTGTGCCTATAAAAATAGTGTTTATGCATATTAACATATGTAAATCAATGATAAAATAGGTCAATCTAACAAGAAGTGGAGCTATTCAATTCAATCTCTATATAAAAAAATAAAAGTTAGAGAAAAATAAATAATGAATGGAGGTCGTGATTAGTGAAGCGTAATTTTTGATAGAGGCTCTAATGCTCGGCGATGCCAGAAGAGGTGTTCCCGGGATTTATTACCTTCTATTTCGATTTGTTTACTCAGTTGTTCAGATCCAATTACTTGGCACTGTTTCTGTACTTAATTAAAGGGACGCTTGATTACTCGCCCGCTGTGGGGCTTTGTATAATTGCTATTGTTTAGCAAATGAAGACAAATGAAACTTTAATTTAATGTCACTGTCTCATTCAGGCGCACGGGAGAAGTACTCATGTTCGCGTCTGAACAGCCTCATTTTAAGTTTAAATTACTTCATGTTACAATAGCAAGCACACACGATTAGCTTCTCGGATGTCGTCCCAAAACAATGTGATCACTATTGTGTGTCGCCGGTATTGAAAGAGACTGAGTAAATTATACGATTCGTGTATATAACGGAAGCTGCTTTCGTGAATCCGCCGGCATGCTCATTTCAGGAGTGTAAACATTTCATCGTTAATTATTTATTATTACATAAGTCGATTTATGGATCAATTGCACGAATTAAACATCACAAGGGTTAAGTAAGCTGAAAGTTCTCGACAATTTTGTATTCATTATTGGTTACGAATTACTATTGTAGGCTATTTTTCAGTTTTCAAGTTTTGTGAGGTTGTCGACTGCTTTAACAAGCTTAACTTAAGTCATGTTTGTAGTTGAACGTAGATGTGCATGGGGTACAGATGCTTTTTATTACCAGTGCCTTGCAAGCTCGTTTGTTATACTTTGCTATAAAAAATCCGCTCTTGGGTGTCACTTTATGAATAGTGCTTTATATTGCTGCAGCGTTAGAGCACTTGATCAGTAATAACAACAAGAAACGAGCAAATTCTCCATATTTAATATATATTATTCCTTTAGATGTCCAAAATCTATTGACAAAGGACCAGGAAAACTATTGAAAATCTTCTCCGTATTTCAAATGGATTAATAATATCAGAGGACTTCAATATCACCAGATATAATAAATGTAAATAGTTGGCAAAGCAGTTTAATTAAAGAGAATTCTTGGTTATTTGTTTGAGCCCGACTCAAGGTTTATTCCCGTAGGAGCGGTAACTCAATTCGCCATCGACCGCCGGGAGAGTGGCATACTTTTAATTGACCGTAACTGCGTTTGCCTGCAAGCGTTATTGAATTACCGTAGAACATCGCTTAGGGTTGCGAAAATTTTGTGTAAATTTTGTATTTATGTCAACCTCGTCTACTAACTAAATTTTAAACACAATATGTAGAGTAACAAACCCCTATTATTTTTAAAGTGCCTTCTTATATGGCAAACATCAATTACCACTCACGAACTAACTGAATAACTATCGACGAGTAAATTAACTATACTTTTTTGAATCACAAAAAAATTACTAACCAATTCTTTTAATTTATTCGCTATATGACTGCCAGAAAATATTTTTACATTACCTTGTCTCTTTATATACACATCTTATTGTATCCAAAATATACTCTGATAAATAATTAGTCTCGTATAAGATGACAGTTATGGAGATCGTTTAACTAATATCAGAATTACTATAACAGTTAAAAGGGTTGGTGGCACTATACAGTTTCAGCTGTTTCGACTTGGAGTTTAAAAAATTCTGTTAGCTTTAGCATAGATAGCCAAGTGAAACTTACCTATCGCTTATCCTTTGCAGATTCTTGTGTAACGGATCAGATAATTACATTGGGGAATAGAAAAGGCTGTCTGCTACCTGCCGGATTTATAAGATTACTCCCTCAGATAGCTATGACTTTTAGTTTTTAGTTTTTAAATTGAAGTAGACGAGTAAAACTATTTATTAAAATCTTTTACAATCCCCTGTGAATATGCTTAAAATTGTAAAAAATAAAGTAATTTCTTCGACTAATAAAAAAGGAATAAATAGTCAATTAGTCGTCATTAATATATTGATGTATAAATATATAGACAGTGTGGATATTTAAATGAATACAAAAATTCAATAATAAAGTTGACCAATTTTTCTTCAAGAATTCGACGATTTTACTGTTAATTCAACTGATATTGATATTCACTGGAGAGATAACACTTAAAACATTGTGTATTTTGATTGTAGTTGCTAACATACATAAGATACGACCATCTTAGTCCATAGGAGTAGCCACGCATCCGTCATCAATTTCAGGTGGGACTTCTATTCTACTCGTATATAGAGTTGTTTTTGTGATCGGCAATGACCACTAACTATCAGATGGTCATTAACAAAAGTTAAAACACTTTGAACCTTTAATATTATTTCAGTTGAACGTTACATTTTAATCGTTGTTGTTTTCACTTCTTCGATCTCACGCTTATCAAATTAACTTAGTTTATCATTCATGGCAACTATACCGGTATAACAATTCGCTTAGAGTGGTGTTAGTGACTACAGGTCGCAGGCGAGGCGAGTTCGTCAACTTTTGTCACATACATAGCTTAAACACGGAACAACAGTATATATCACAAAAGAGAAATTCTATAATCTTACGTTATTTTTTTTATGTGAGAAGAGTAGCAAACGAGCATGCAAACTCCCATTGTTAGGTAGTCGCAGCCTATAGACATCCACGTACAACCACAAACACGTCTGTAATCCTATCTGTGCTCGAATGTAGATACGAGTACGATACTGCTCCCGAGGACCAAGATGGTCGCCTCGCTTCAAAGTATAGCTGGCAACCGCACCTCTCCAACCGAAACACAAGTAATGCTTTGCGGCGAATTATGAGGGCGGTGGTGGTACTTTACTAGTCGAACTATATGTCTCCCACCTTTCAGATTATCATGTTCATGATTTATTAATGGATTGCTAAAGTAATTGTGAACGAATAAAGTCCAATAATTGAATATTGCGCATATAACAGTTCAAGCAAATGGTAACGATCGACAAAGTTGAGCAACGACGGATGCAAACAGGGTTTTGGATGGGTGGCCGTTAGTGACATTTTTTTGTAAATCCCGAAGAGTTTGGACAACGGCAATCAATAAATCACCTATGATTTTTTTAAATCTAGTTGGTTTCAGGATCATTCAACCAGGTCGTGACACCACTACACCTGTGTCTAGCATAAAGAAATTCATGCGTTTAAGGGGAAAGGTGATTGCTGGATTCATATAAACTGACCACCTTCGCCCTCAAGACTAGCAATGTATCTGTAGTTGACTTCAGTGATTATGTGATTGACTTCAGATGGCAATCACGTCTATATACATTTAGTTACAGATGTTCACCGGCTGTAGCGATCAGTTTTCTACCTCCATTTTATATAAAAAACCTTGCCTTGGTCTATCCGGCGCATTCATTGTTATAAGACCCGCTTGGAGCGGCCTCGCGGTAATTACATCGGGGAGTAGGAAAACTACGCCGCCCACCTGTCACTACTTGTTTTCATCCTTTACAAATTAATTACTTATTCGCTGTAAACAATGTAAAGTACTGTAAGGCTAATAACGCAACGGATTAATAATGATATTGTCTCATTTTTAAGAGCCAAATGAATAAAAATAACCCTTATTATCTTCCTCTTGACCGTCAAGGTGGGAGAACTATAATACAACCGGAGAGGTACTACCGCCGCACTCATAATCCGGCTTAAAGTATTATTTGTGTTTTGGTTGGAGAAGTGCGGTTGCCGGCTACACTTTGAAGCGAGGCGACCATTTTAGTTTAGTTGCTATTTTAGGAGTAGCAACGTATCTACGTTCGAGCTCAGATAGGATTTCGGTCGTGTTTGTGGGTGCACGTGGATGTCTATGGTCTGCGGCTAACAACAGGTGATTTGCATGTTCGTTTGCTACTCTTCTCAAATAAAAAATTCATAGTTATTGACTACTTAAAATTTATAAGATATATTATTATATTGGTATTGTATAATCTGCTCTACAATGGCGTATTGAAATCAAGAAAACTAAATTCGGATAAAATGATAAATAAAGTAAACCAGTTCTATGTGCAATACTTTTTTCACATATGGTATATTATTGCAGAAATATCCAAAAATAAAAGGAGAATCTAAATTATTAACTTTTTATTCTAAACTTTGTGTGATTATGACTGTTATAGTTATCAAGATTGTGTCCCTCATTGGAGTAGTTCTGATTTTTGTTATAATAGAACTTGTAAAATACTTTCAACAATAATTGATTTAAATAATATACGTAGTTCGTAGTTATATTTTCGATTATTTTACGGTATCATTCCCTATGTGGGGTCCGACAAGACTTGACAGCTTTTGCTTTCTTAATGTGATATCGCACATAATACCTTGATATATTTTTAGAACAGGAATC
>DWON01002600.1:0-20127 GCA_018251015.1 Phocides pigmalion okeechobee
GTTATGAGGGTGGCGGTGGTGCCGCCCCGGGCGAGCTCTAACGGCTCTACCGCTTTTGAAGATACATTATAATTATATATATACAATTATACAAAATTATATATTATATAATTCTGTAAAATATTAAGCCCTTAAAAGTTTAAAAAGGGTATTAGTAACTCGCTCGTGGTAAGACAGGATGCTTATAACGCGATTTAAGTAAATACTCTGAGTCATCCTCCTATCACTATTGATATCTTTATTTATATTTATACGCAATCATATCAATAATGACTAAGCTGGGTGCCGAAACATCGTACCTAGAAATATTCTATTTACCTGCAGGTTCAAATTGTTGAAGTTGAACACTTGAATTGCATGAACTTCTTGTCTAAAATTTTTTGTGACTAACAGATGGTAGAACTGCTTTCGACGGGGGATGAATCACCGCCACCTTCATAATCCGTGAAGCAACTCTTGTCTTGTTTGGAGAGGTGCGAGTATCAGTTACACTTGGAAGTAAAGCGGCCATATAAGTGCTCGGAAATTGCAAAGAAACCATGAAATCATGTAGATCGCTTGCTATTGTGGAGTTGGTTATAAATTTCCATGGGTACGTTACATATCTATAAAGAAAAATTTTAAGGTGTGTTTAAAGTGCTAAAACTGCGCACGAGAACGCTTGTGAGTTTACTAACAGGAATGTATACAATTTGTTATCGATGTAAGTTATCTATTCGAAATTATTAATTAAGCTGCCAGGTGTTATGTTCAGGGAATCGATATTACTAATACGTAGACAGTCATTAATTCGTTACTCTTCCACTGCAGGACATGGGTCTCCTCTAAGAATGAGACGACTTTATGCCACAGTAGACGTTCATGTGGACTGTTCCTACTGTGGAGACTTCCTACGCGTTTGATAACATATTTGTTAAGCGCATGAGATTCTTCCGGATTTTACTTTACCGTTAAATGATGTTTAATTGTGAATAAAAACTTATGTGATATTTGTTTGCGAAATTCTATTTCACATGTGTATGCTATCACTACTCAGATTTATTGTTTAAAGGTCACAAAAAAACTAATGTATACGAGTACTTTGTCTATTAGTCCGTCGACTATGTCTATTATACTTGAATTTAACAATATGTAAGATAAAACATAAACAATTAGAGAGGATACTTTAGGAAAAATTATGAATTTTGTATTTTTGGTTTTACCGTGTTGGTTGTTTCCATTCGATTTTTTAGTTCTCTCATATTACATGATAGGTATGATAACTGATACTCATAAGGAACACAAATAATGCTTAAGGATAAGCTAAATATTCTTACTACTTAAAAGTGAAACATTTAACGTTTATTTAGTTTTTTGTTTGTCTACAACGCAAATAGTGAATGATTTAATTTGTCTCGAATTTTGTACATAGTTGAACACACAATGCGGAGTTCTAGCCTTATTAAAGACTACATTTTATTGATATATTACTGAAACTCAGTTTCATGGTTTTCATAATGGTTAAAAATAATTATCGTTAAAATCATTGCATTTAAGCGACATTTTTCAAATGACGTAGTGCTATACAATTAAACGCAGGCGCCCAAAATTTATTTTCGTGGGTAAGCCAGCAGCATTATTGATGATAGAATATTAAGTTGAAGATAACTTTGACAATTCGTGTTATACACTTGTTAATACGCTCGATTTCACAACAGTACGCTTGTTATTAAATTAAACGCAAGAAGTCATCGTTTTTAAATCAGCCTTGAATGTTTTATCTGCAGTTACTGAAGCGACACGACCAATTTGTTTTTGTATGAAAATTGCTTAAAGAAACTGTTTGGTCTAAGATTGCATTGAGCGTACGTACAATATTTACGATTTGCTCGTATCTTTTATCTTTGTTCATATATAAATAGTAATTTTAAATACATGTAACGCCTTATCACACTGAATAAATAACAGAAATAACAGGATAAATTACGACAGATGTTTATGAAATCTCAGTTTACTTTAGGTTTTTAAGGTAGAATTTATTCACGATGGGTTTTGATAATAGGAAGATAAATGAAAAGGAAATGTATGGTTCTATATTAATAATAACACATATGTATATAAAACGAGTGATCCATATAATATTGCGCACATACGATCATAAAATATGTGTTTTCATAAAAAAGATGAAAACTTGTCTATGTTAATTTCCTATATTCGTATAACTTTTACCAGAAACCTTAAAATGTATTTTTCTTTTTTAATATCTCACTGAATAATATCAATATGAAATAAAATAAACAAGATATAACCAGGTATTGTCTAATTATACATTTATAGTCTATTGTATAAAAATACTTTTATGTCCTTATTTGTACAGTGAGTTTCATAAACCCGTACTGAAATTAATGTCAACATAAGGTTAAATTGTGAGTGTAAAAACAAAAAAAAATAGTCGAATCGGCCAATCATTTTCTCATTACAAGCGGAGAATAATTTATTTAATGGCACTTTATGTGAACGAAATGCTACCCGTACTAAACAAAAGAAAAAGTAATTTGGTACTTTGGCACCGGCGCAAAAATATGGTTGTTATAAGGTTTACAGTTGTGTTTGAGTGTCTATGAATTACTTTATGTTGTATGCCTATCGTAACTCTTAAAGCGAGTGTGCAGGTTTAAATAAAATTTTGTTTGTTTCAAATGCTCATTTCCTAGCGATGGTCCTTGGCTATGTTCCATAAAAATATTCAACCGTTCAGCTGATTTCTTCAAGTTTAAATGACGTGTTAAAATAGATAAATTACACTCTACAACTTAGTATTCAAGGGCAGCAACGCATACGTGGATGAATAGATGTAAGACTTTTCTACATGGGGTCTGTTATCGAAATTCTAAATGCCAAGTAAGCTTGAATTAAGCTTGTTCAAGAAATGGTAGTAGGGCGCAAGATATCTCGAATGTAATAATCTTATCTCAAATGTAATCTTGAGTGTCATATCGTGACCGAGATAATATTTACAATGTTTTAATTACAATATTGTTAAATAGATAAATTGTTAAGCATTTCGGCGAAACTGACATTTTTACTTATTTTTTACATTTCTTTTCTAAAAAAGTGGAAATAGGAGACCTAGCCTGATCAGTCTTTCTGAAAATGCGTAGTTTTCTCTAAAGCACTCATATACGCCTGTAGAGATTTCGTAGTCTTCAAAATAACTAATGAGAATATTTTGCATCTGATTTCAAGACGCTTTTATCTACATTATACAAATATGTAGAGGATTTTTTTTGTGTATTCCTTAAATTTTAGAGCATATTTTATGACATTCCAACGATGTAATAATAAGTGTACTAACTTTTGCTCGTGCCTCCGTCCGAGTGGTGGTCGACATTACACAATGTAATGAGTTAGGACAATATGAAAAACTGAAAACTCGAAGTATATAAACTATATACCATTTTATTTAAATATAGATAAAATTTTTGCATGGGGATTTGTTTTTATATTAAAAAAATAGATTTTATCTTGGCACATATGTAGAATGACCTTAACGCTTTTGTGTTATTTATGGTGAAGTAAAATTAAATAACCATTTAATAGCATATTATTAACCCTTCTATCGCATATTCACTTAATATCGTCCACTTTTCTATCACATCCACAGCCCAATACTACTCATCGTTCACATATGAGGATACGCGTGTTAGAGTAAGTACTTCTACTTATTTGGTACTCTCCACCCTTAGTTTATTACCCACCCTACGATCGCACATGCTCCACCCATTTGCCAAGTACAGTAACATTTGTTACTACTCATCGTCCTCTTATCTCTTATTGACCTTCACCTATTTATTTACCTTATCATCGATCCTTTATCCATTCGTCATCTACCACAATTTTATCACTCTTTGGTCATCTTTCTTTTGCTCATCCATCAACAATCCGCCACTCATACAAAAGCCAAAGCTTGAATAAAAATTAAAACGTAAAGTTATATATATTTCCAATCTCAATTTTACATATATATTAATTACAGGGTTACAAGGTTTTGTATAGCCTTTATACCTATTTCCCATTTTGTTCCGTAAGAGATGAAATTCTAGAAAAAAGTGTTACAGTAATCGTTTATTTTTGAACATAACACGATACAAATATACTATTACTCATTTTTAGCTTATCAGTCGCGTCAGTTCTAAAAATCGTTTCCTAGTATTCGCCTACGCTATATAAGGATAAACAGTACAGAATTTCAAAATTCTGCTGAATCGATTTTTCATTCAATTCTATTCGTTTTAGTCTTGCAAATTATTCTTTTATTTATTTAATATTTTGATTATTTTCATGTAATAGGGCCGTAGTAAACAAGCGATCAGCCCGCTAAATGTCAAGCAGATATGAATGAAGTATAAATGAAAAGCAGTCATTTCTACTTTATTTTGTTAAAGTATTTGAAAACTTGAATAAAGTTATTATGTCTGGAGGTCATGAGTTAAAAGATAATATTTGAGTTTACCTACACATCTTCTTGTAACAATATGAATAAATTTGAAGCATGTATACATGCATGTTTTGTACTCTTATACACTTGTTTATTACTCTAGGTTATAATAATTTAACATTAAGTTATTTAGAAGCGTATTAAACCCACATATATATATTTATTTGCCACAAGTGTATATTATTACTTCTATACGCAATGTTTTGAATGTCAGAAACATTGTACAAAATGTTGTAATATTAATGTAAACAGTACGTATAAACAGTCCGTGTTTGACATAAATTAGTTTATCTGTAGTTTAACAAAACCATTGCCTAACAATGGAATATAAATCACAATACGATTCAAGACTGTCCAAGTGTGTCAGTACTGTGTACTGTTCAGTTTGACGCAAAAATATAGATTTTAGTGTTAGCTAAAGTGAGTTTATAAGCTGTTATTGGCATACGGCAAAAAGAGGTCCCAGCTCTCTTTAATTTACGATATTATTATCGTACCTGTATGTATTTATGTATGTACGTACATATAGGTGTATGTATGTATTTTTATATGTATGAATATACAATGTTGGAGAATGGAGATTTTTTTTATTTACATAGCAGATATTTCTAAACTTTCTTAGATACCATTTGCTCTTTTTAAAATAACAATTTTGATATTTAATTTTTTGTAACCTTTCATAGAAATTAGTAAAAAATATATAAATATATGACTTTTTAATGTTCGTCGACTCAGATTCATAGTAGCATCATTTGATTCAATTGGAGGGAAAAAAATGTACACGCAAAATTTTACCATCGTTTTCATTTATTACAATAATCAAAATCAAATGTGCTTACTATACGTCTGCGATGACAGTTATTCTCACTTAATGACGTTAACTCAGATGTGTAGTAGGTCCCGTAACTATCACGTTTTACTAAATCGTAGAATTGACTGCTTAGGAAATTTGACCTCAATGGGAGAATGGAAAGTTGTCGAAAAACATTCATAAGATTTAAACGTTTGGGTTTTAGACAGCAGTTGCGTTTAATTATGGAGTTAACGGATTTTCTCTGTTTATCCTGTTTAAATTTGATCAATCAAGTGGAAGTATAGCAAATATTTATTGCATGTAGGTAAAAACGATCGCAATGAAACTAGTTCCTAAACAAAAACTACTGCGTTAGAATTGGCCCACCCATTCAAGAGTTGTATTTGACAAATACTCGCAAATACTTAGAGAATCGAATTGAGAATCTTCTCCTTTTTTGATAACATAAAATTATGTTTTCAATTGCAGCACTTTCTTCGATTAATAAAATGATGACGTAGCAGTTTCACATTTCTAATTTCATAAATGATGTCAGAAGTAGCTTCACTTGTTTCATGCCATAGTGATGACATAAGTAGCTTTACTTTTTTATTCTATAAAATGATGTCAGAAGTAGTTTAAATTTTTTGGTTTGATAAAATCATAGTTATTTGTTTTCATTGCGTAATGTCACTCGAGTTTCACGTGCACGTCGCTATAATTTATTGTGTACTCGGTGACTAAGATGATATCACTGCCTGGCTAGTTCTGTGTCACGTATTCAAGGCCGTAGGAGGAAATTAAAGGGATTTTTGTATTTCAATCTTCTATTGTTTTATGCAGTTTAACCGTTCTGTTCATTTTCTATGCATCTTGCACGGCACTGTATATCTAACTAAAAGTATAAGTAAATTTAAACTAAATGGTTTTCTAAATTTTTAATTAAATTAATGTAAGTAATTTAAATGCTATCGCAATAGTTTTTTTTTAATAAATTACTCTTATTATAGGTATTACAATGTATTTACATTCTTGTCTATGTTAATGTAACTGATAATATATCCATTAAGCAAGATACGAAAAGCAAGGTTAATGGGGCTTAAGAATTTCTATTTCTAATAAATTATTACAATTATTTTTACTTTCATAGCCCATACTAGCGGTCCTTAAAGTTAGAGAGATGGAAACACTAACACCCGCAAAAAGAACTTAAATCTTAATTCATTATTATAATAATCATACCAATATCATTCATAATTCGTACCACGTTTGATCGACGCCGCCGGTGGCAAGAGGGCTGGTTCATATTTCGCGCAGAGAATTGAAATTTCAATTCAACGCGGGAATGCAGCTAGCGTTCTTGAAACCATGCCTCATGGGCTCGGACTCTATTTGGATGGTTTGGGTTAGGGTTTTATTATAATTCGTTTTAGGATTTTTATTATTGTAATTAAAATGTAAATAAAATATTAACTTATACTAGGTAAAAAATCATCTTCTGGTTTACTGCCGGAATGTTTGATACATTTGTTGTTTCAGAAATTTGTGCTGTGTATATGGGGTGTTTCACTATTATTATACATGCTACTTCGTTTTTTTTGTGAATTTCGAGAGATTTACTAGAAGATATATTTCCACTGTAAACAGTTTTTTGTTTTCTCTGACGATGACTTATGAGGAAAATATATTTGACTGTAAGTGAATACACATACAAAACAATTGTTTTTAAGTCTGTATTGTGTATTAAACACATCATCAGTCATCTATTAGCGTACCTTAGAACTTAGACCGACTCGCATATGGCGTATGACGTGACGGCAAACGACATGATACTGTATCATGCCATCATAACTCTCTGCCATCACTCTCTCCTCTATATTTGTGTATATTATTATAGTAAGGAAAATATATTTATTTTATTACCTTAACTGTATTTATTTTTAAAATTATTTTTCCCCATATTTAAATACTGGATATCATTCATTACAAGTTCTCTCAACAACCATAAATTTTGATGTTTTACAACTACCGGATTGTGGGGTACATTGTGGGGGCGGATTGTTGCAAAGTAATTTTAATAACAACTTAATAACTACCGGACAACTAGTAACGAGGATGCTTTATTATACTATATTTATTATACTTAATTATCTTCATAGAGATCAACATCTCATTGACTATTGTGGGAAAGCTTAATATCGCAAATCCATGGTTTTGAAGAAGGTCAGGAGGCTACCATCAGACTTAACTCGCTATTATTATAGAATAGTGATACGTCGTCCATTTTATTTATCAATTTTTATTGTTGTTCTTTAATGCACAAATTACAACAACAACTATGACCAAAAATACACAGTTAAGTCCTTTTAAGTACTATTCTTTAAACTACGTATAGCTAGAGATTTTAAAGCAGGACGCCTAAGTTTATATTTGGTATGCAAAGCCGCAGGTTAACGCTATTTTCTTATAATAGGTTGAATTTATTTGTAGCTTGGGTAATGGTTGACTATAACAAATTTCCTTGCAATTGATCATCATCATCATTTTTCCTTCTTTTAGTAACGTAGTGCGAGTAAACAGTCATTTCTTTTTTTATCGTTATGTAAAGTATAAAACAATATGTTTTTTGTACACGATGTTTTTAAAAGTTGATAGTAATGACTTGGTAGATCACACATATTTTTGTGAATATTGAGTAGGTATTTATGTGAGTTTCGTCGTGATAGTCTTTTTACCGTTAAAATATGGAAGTGATAAAAATTTACTTATACACACACGACTTTCAAAATATCACAGGTGCGTGTAGCGTGGGACTCGATCGTGGGATTCAGAAACACATACCATCACTGCCATATTAAACACACTGATAAGTATATATAAGTAAATAAAATTTAAGTGTCTGCTGGTCACTACACAACAAATGCCACTTTTATACTCATATGCACTTAAACATACCTACAATAAAAATAAAAAGTTTTCATATACAACCAAATCTTGGAAACTATTCAGGCTCCATAGACGAAAACTTTTATAAATGAATATTCTAGTACCCTAAAGTAAAAAAATGGAAAAAATGTCAGGAAAGAGCTCATCAATATACAAAATGATTTTAAAACTTTTTAAGTTACACCTTGGAGAATTGAAAAGTAATCTTTGTCATAAATAAATACTTACTTAATAAATAAAGTTCTACTGCGCAAGTTCGTGCGACAGCGTTAAAATCATACGCATGTGGTTCTTATAACGAAACAATCTATTGTCATTCAGTATCCTTGACACGAAAACTGAACAAAAATGATGATTTTACTATCTAACGATCGATTCACTAAGTAATGAATTCTCGCTCGCGTACACAAACGTACCTACATTATGTTCGGACGTGTAATTCAGCGGGGCAGCGACAACCGGCGATTACAAAACAAACTTTACACAATATTATTCTCGAGAGGCCTTGTCGTGATGTACCATGAAATTTAACATCGGAAAACTACGGGGGATTAGTCATGGGTACGCTTAGCGGATAGCGGCCGCCAGTGCGCGCGACGTTCTATGGTGAACTACTAGTGTGGTGGCTTTAGCTAGCTCGTTCGTTACAAAGCCCGACTCGCCGGCTGATGGGATGGGGTCGCGGCCGTCCAAGCTAGGGTTTCCGACTACTAAGAAAAATACGTAAAACTGTGACAGACATTGAGTGTCTAATTTAGCTAACTATACTATTGCGGTTTATAAATTTTACCTGTATTTCCTAATAGTGTGACGATAAATTAACATTAAAAATCTGTAGACTAAATGTTTAGTTTTAAAAATATTTTTGTAATATAAATATATGACAAATCAATATTATATAGCGGTATTGATCAAGGTATGGTTGGCAACCCTGGTCGAAACTTCGTTGCACCTACTTACTCGAAGGTCTTACGACATCGAAACTGCCTCCGCCGCCTACGGATTCATTGCTTGAGATGCAGCGAACAGTTATTTGAATATGAATACATCGTGACGTAATGTTACTTTTTATGAAAGTATTGACCAAAAACATGTTTCGAAGGCGCGAGGAAAAGAATATATGCTTACATTTTTAACTACATACATTTTCAACTGATATTTACCATAAGAATATAAAAATAACTGTAATAATTTGATCCAATATGGAATATATGAATGAGAGAAATATTTTTATATTTACGTATTAATAGTAATACGAAATATAAAAGTATATGAAAATATATAAGTATAGTATGAAAGTTTTTATTTTAATTACTTTTAAGATTTTCATCATTGTATATATGAGAATAAATATAAAAGTTAATGTTGAAAACTGTATAGTGCTGTAAAATAAAACTTTTACTATCGATATTCTAGATTTATTATAAACAAATTTAATTGTATTTAACAAACAAATACACGTTAATACTTCCACAAAACAGGTAAATACTTCAAAAGTACTTCATTCTACATTCAACAAAACAGAAAACTATATGAAAATGTATGTCATCACGAGATATATCGCTGTGTATTGACGTGTTAATATGTCAGTGTGTGGAGACGATGCGTCATCACGGCGGCAGCGTGGCGACGACCCACGCACTCAGGGCTAGTGCCGTTTCGGTAATACACTAACTGAGTAATAAATAACCGATATCAGAAAAATGTTTTAGGTGGCGCCGGACTAGACGCTAGAATAACACTACGCTCTCTTTCCGTCCATTGCAGAAGCCTAGGAATTTATCTAGTGTGATCGTTAATACACACGACTTAGCGTGGTTAATAAGCCAAGGTCAGTAAATAAGATTTATATAGCTGTTGATTTTTAATAGCTAACAGATTGGAGTATAATATCTATATCGAAAAGTATACTTTTAATGACTAACAGACATGTCACATTAAAAACCGCACATCTTTATAGGTTTCGTCTCGAATCATCCTTTCCATTCTATTTCGTTAAATTATTCGGCGTAGATATAAGACGATAATGGAACTGGTGACACACTTTTTGTTTAAGTCTGGATCGAATTGTATATCGCCTCTTTATTGTTTCTTTGAAGAAGAAAATAAAATGTATAGCATATACATATAACAATGTCGGTGTATAAAACTTTTCGTTACGTAGAAATACTGTATTAGTATACAGACCCTTGATATTGAAATTAACTCTATATCTATTTCCGTAAAAGAAATGAAATGAAATTTATGTAAAATATAATATGAAGAAAATATTTTGACGAAATTAAATCGTCCCAAAGCAACATAAGATCGCACTCCGGCGAGAGTAAAATCGCAATAATATAATTTTGTCTTATCATAGATGTCTACTTGTGTCCGACACAACAATAACACGATTTTTACGCAGCACGTGCTCGACTGAAAATAGCAGGCTGTTGTCGAATAGGCTCATAAAAATGGTGGATTGTATGATGACTTTATGATTAGTCCAAAAATAGCTGCTTGCCCTGGCCTCTCTCGGGTGCAATTTAATAATCAAGAAAATGAGAACTGTGTAATAAAAATATGTTAATGTATAAAAAATAACACATATAAATACTACTAGTAAGAAAACATGTAACTACGTACTACGAAAACATAAAACTATCAATCTGAACGAATTTTAAACTCCAAATTTTACTCCAAACTTTTCGATAACCAACTATTTTCAGACCTATACACACCTTTTATCGTACGAGGAAACTACATTTAGTTTTCTTTCCGCTTATGATTATACTTTCGCAATGACTATCTTGAAAAATACAAGTGAGTAAGTCGTTCAATAATTTGAAACATGTTTAAGAGTATTCAGGATATTTTTGGTGATAAAGCATTTAGATTTGTCATAATATAGGCACTTTATCTTATCCATTACGCCGAGCTTCACTGCACTCTGCACGCGTTCGTCGGTATGCACATATTTTCTATTTTAAGCTGGAATCGCAAATATTTTGGGACAAAACAGTGCTTATTTAATACCCTCTTGATTTATTTCTTTATATATCTTGCAATAAAATTGTATGGACAACTACGAAGATGATATAGAAAATATAAAATAAAATATACATATTTATCAAATATATTTCTGAATCTTCATAGCCGTTTCAATGATTTATTAATTATTTATTAGTCTTTGTGTTTTAGCAATTGTTTTTTAAAATTTAGATTCAAAATTTGGTTG
The DNA here is from genome assembly GCA_018251015.1 of Phocides pigmalion okeechobee. Taxonomy (NCBI): domain Eukaryota; kingdom Metazoa; phylum Arthropoda; class Insecta; order Lepidoptera; family Hesperiidae; genus Phocides; species Phocides pigmalion. The sequence continues at coordinate 11,434 of DWON01002600.1, forward strand.
TTAAAGGTTTTAAACTCATACCTATGTATGTTTCTGCTTGTTCCTTTCACATGTACTTTGTTTGAACTGTACCTTTTAAAATGTTGGAAAATTTTCAATGCAAATCTAATTATTATTTTATTTTTTGTAAGATTAAAAAAGGAAATATGTCTAAGAAGTTATGTTGATAAAGATTTATTGGACTGATTGAAATTTATAAGTTTTTAAAGATAATAGACATAATTTAAAATATAAATATGAGATATTTATTACATTTTCTCTGGACCTTTCGAACTGAATTTTCTGATTCGGTTTGTAATGTAAGATTCAAATAATGATAATGAAAAGACAAAACGCTGGCACATCTGAAAAGACTATGACTCACGCATTCTCGTAATAAAATTCGAGATATTTTATTACGGTATACAAGTACTGTCGAATATTTGCGCTCTTTGTACAATTGTTTTGGCCCCACGTGTTTGAGCTCTGTGACAAGGATTCTACTCAGCTAAACCCTTGATTTTAATATTTTAGTCTTGCGCTGGCAGTCATGTTATCTATCATAAATTGAAAATATTGGGATTTGGCGCATAACTGTCGACGCCTTGCCGTTGAAACCTTGACAGAGATCCTGCGGGCGATATGAAAATATCCATCAGACGAGAATCAACACCATAACCAATTTACATTGAAATACCATGGTGTTTTTGCTCCACACTTTCCCAAGTTATGGGAAAAACTTATTGGATTGTGTAGCCCATGATATTAGGAGTATTGAACACTGAGATTAGGAGTATTGAGTACTGAACAGCAGATCTTTAACTTTTGTAAAAATATGAAATCTTTGACTGAAAATAATGTCAGCTCATATTTATTACGTATATTCTATGCTACCATGTTATTTACTTTTTACTTCTGCGGCGCTATAAATCTTTACGGCTCCAGGCCTCTACTGCACTATCCGCTACAATTCTTTTCTTCTTCAATTGTGAAAACGTCCCGAGGCCCAACAGGTCATCAGGCATTGAAAATTTGCACAGCACGTGGAAAAAAATCGCTAAGTTTCGTTTCCTTGTAACTCTTAAAATACTCGGTATAAACAGCCATAGCTTTTGGTTGCGTTCGTCGAGGCTAACCACCTAAGTCTCAGGAGTAGCATCTGTGATGGACTTCAGGTAGGATACCTGTTATAAGAACAGTTGGTTACTAATTTCCATGGACTGTAAGTAAATCCTAACAAGTGGACAGCATCCTTTTATGTTACTTCAATATCATAAAATAATATACAAAACAACGTTGGTTGGTAAACAATTGCAGACAATTGTAACCGTATCTAATATGCTGAGTGTAAATTAAGATTTTTGAATTAAAATGCGTGCATTTATAATATTATACACATGTTCACAAGTTCTCACACACCCGTGTTGGCAAGCGTTTTACTGAGTGTAAGGGAGTGGTTGAAAAACAGCGCTTTCTGGGATCGTCATCTTGTATAAGCAAGGCAACATCTGAGTCACTTCCTTTGTCACCTTTTAATATTCGTATCAGTTATAATAAATCAATATATCCTATTTTTAATTCAAATATTTATTTGGTACACCATTTAGTACAGGACTTCCATTGAAAGTTAAATAAAAAAGTCTTATCACTTTTGAAGATTAAGATGGTTGTCTCATATTTACCTAAATGTGCTGGCACCCACAACTCTTCGTTGTAGTGTAAGTATTGTTCTCTTCAGAAATAGATGGAGCAGTGGTATCAACACAGTTGCACATTGGTATTAGTAAGAATAATAAGCGGGAAAAACATATATATTTGTCCAAATATTTCGAGGACCTGGTTCTATTAATATTTATTTAAGCTTGAACGTACTAATATTGATAATACATCTCTATAAGTGTATTCGATCCAGACGCGTTACACCTCTTTAACAAAATGTAGCACTAGGTCGCCAAATAGTCCACATGTTATAAAAATAAAGTTGCAATGAAAATTACAAAAACTAGGTCATAATTTAATTTGCATTACGCATCAACAGAATTATCTGATCTAAAAATTATTCGCTAAGAATAACTATTGCGAATTGGATAAACTCGGTTTGAGTAAAGATCCATATGTATCGTCCATCCGGGATAAATATTCATCCATTGCAAGTAATAGTTAACATTACAATAATGATTAATTTACGAATAATTTTATTTTAAGAGCTTTTGCTTAAAGAAATTTATATTTAGCTCCAATATAAAACCTTTAAAGTATTTATAATGTATTAATATGTATAAATGTTCCCCAAATGTGTACTAAAAATTTTAGGTGTATAGAAGCTACATCATCTACGGCCTCTGTAAAATTGGAGGCATAATAATTTTATAATAAAAGTGCATATAGGATTTAATTTAATAGCTTAACGTTCACAAATAAATAAGAGGATGGATTGTGTGAAAGTCGCATATATAACCGAACTCATACGTAAAGGATCGTATAGAAGCTAAAACGTAGAGTTAGTGACAGAGATAGCTAAAATATATAAAATAATCTTGCCTAAGATATGTTTCGTTATTCACAGATAATAAGGGTGTTTTAGGGTCGATTATTGTGTGGACTAGTAGCTACGTAGTTGCCGGGTTGCCCTGGGAATTGGATGATAATTTGTTGAATCGTCGAAAAAGTTTCTATCAGTCAGACAATGGCATAGTTTAGTTGAAGAGTCTAGTGGAGTTGGAATCCAGTAGGAGCTTCCACCGTTAATATTTTGCGATTCGGGAATAACAACTTGTTCTGGCCCCAAGACGTCAAATATCAGCACATCAGGTGGAAAGGAATGGGGAATTAGGGTGATGCGCAAGGGGAGCATTGACGTGTTCCTTTGATAAGCAGTGAAGTATCTATTATATACAATTACTAGTATACACTAGTCATTGTAATAAAACAAAACCCAACACATACTGAAAAGACAACTGAAAAGAAATCTAAATATATGCACCTTTTGGAAGAAAAAAGGTATTTTGCTATTCATTTTCGCAAATATCTTTTGTTCGAGTCTGAAAACGATTAGTATACACTAGTCATTGTAATAGAAAAAACCCAACACATACTGAAAAGACAACTGAAAAGAAATCTAAATATATGCGACCTTTTGGAAGAAAAAAGGTTTGCTATTCATTTTCGCAAATATCTTTTGTTCGAGTCTGAAAACGATTCAAAGGCCCTTAAATTTACTTCGAAGAAGTATGTGTATAAAATCGTAATAAATAACAGTAAGCATTTGATTTAATGAAAAAACAAATATTGTACATTACATGAAGTCTTTTTTTATATTCTTAGTTTTTATTTAAAACATTTCTGATGGAAAGTCGTGGTAATATAATAAACTTGTAAAACGGTAGTTATCGTTGCTAAATCTAAATGTTCTTGCAGGCGCTATAAAGGTTATATCGTGACATTTGATGAAGTAAAACAACGCCTGACATTTTTACATAAGCAATGTTTTTTCTATTTATAATTGCTATCTTGGAAACACCTGTCAGACATTTTTATTATCTTCATTTTATATTATTAATAAAACTCACTAGATGGTTTTCTTTGCTAATATAAGAAACAAACTAATTGCAGCTCATAAAGATTTACATACAATAAACACTGAAGTTCTATGTAAGATCGTAATTAGATGTGTTTTGCTTCTGATGATTAAGATGGTCTCCTATCTTTAAATTGTAGCCGCCAATCACATCACTTCCACTGAAACATACATCTACTTTCACATATACCATATCTCCATATAGTGGGGCCTTATTGGAAAGTTATAACATCGGATACAATTAGGATCGTTGACATATGGTATAACAAGATCGAATTAAATAAAATTTAAAAAATGTGACTCAAATAACTCTAAAAATAAACAGTAGGTATTCCATTTGAACATTTTGGGATATTGGGAACATCGTCAACATATATTTCCTGTCCATTAAATCAATAAATGTAGTTTACAATTCCTCTCCAGTTTATGTTTAATACTCTTTCTTGCCTATCATCAGATCTTGATTACTATCTGTCACCTTTCGTTGGGATCAATCCAATGAATTCAAACACGATACCTATACCATAATTTGGTTAGGAGCCTGGTATCGTGTTGATTCCAATTGGTGATGCAATTTTTGGTCAGGGTTACCATGTTTATTGTAATATCGCTGATTTCACAGTATATTACATTTTGAGTTGATATCAATATAGTCATATCGGTAAAAGTTGCCAAAAATTTATTTAATATTTCACAAGAAGCGTAATGTTGTTCATATACCAGAATAGATTCTATTTAATCATACTTAAGAACTTCTGATAAATATTTAAACAAAAAAACACATCAAAATCTGTTCATCGAGTTAGGAGCCACAATATAATAGACACATATATGTATATACATTAAACATATATATGCTTATACACCTACCTATAACAATTTTTTTTCCAGAGATTAAAACGAGGTATTAATTGAATAGGTTCTAGACTATGTTCTTGAAAGCTAAAATTTTACATCCAATCCTAATACTAAAATACAATCCTAAAATTTTACACGATAAATTCAAGGGCTATTTTTGTATTGCTGGTATTCGTGTTGATATCAGAAATATTTACACAAATGTCTAAATGTTCCTTCTGCATTTGGGTTTCTTTTTATAAGAACTGTAGTACGTAAAGTGCTAATATTTGTTCCTGACACATTGTTATAACGGAAATGAGTTCAAGGTATTGTATGCCAACTTCCTTTGAAATACAAAAAGGTTGGTATTTGTTCTACGTAAAACAGGCAAATTGATTCTTGGAACCGCCTTCAACTTATTGCCATTCCAATACCCGGTACGAATCTCGTAGGATATTAATTTCCTATACCATAGTCTAAAAGATAGAAACTGTACAGTTGAATCAAGGGATTACCACTGTCACACCTGTTTCTGGCGTTAAACTATTCTTCCGTTTCCATATAAATTCCAGGCTAAATTTCGTTACATACGAGGTGACAATCATAGTCCATTGGTTAGTTTAGTCATGAACAAGGGCTCTGTAAGTGGTTCGAAATATGTATTGGCAATTAAAAATCGTTAATCGTGAGAGTCCATTATATAGTAACATGTGAAAGGAGTAGGAACGTCTTTGATTGTCTTTAACTGGGACTCTTGTTCTATATGGTTACAAATGTATGCAAGCCCACAAGTGCGCGTTTAGTCAGAATGATTTAACACAGCGTAAACTCTTCTCCCTTTGTTACCTGTCCTCATCAGCGGAACGATAATGGGTCAAAGATGCTTAATCTTATTATCTTTTTGTCTTAAGATACATTAAAAAGTGAAAGATGATAACTTATCTTGTTGTCTTTGAACACAAATAATAGCTAAAATATGATAATTTTGCTTATTATCTTCATGTAGCTGTTTTTTTAGAAATAGACGTCTTAAAACCGTTACACCATTGGAATCAAGTCGTAATGAGGCCACATTAGTGAAGCTGTCAGTTGTATCTTTAAGTGATTGCACAATGACTGAAAAATTGCACAGTGATTGTATGCATATACGGTTTTTTTGCAAAAACAATGCGTTTTGGAACAATTAAAATGGTTTGTATTAAAAATCATCCGAAAATAGTCAAATACCTAATATTTGTCAATTATATGTATATTATGTGTTTTAATTTAATTATCTTGCTACTTGAACTATGATTCAATTTAACGTAATTAACTGTTAAGGCGTTAAAAGTATTTGAACTTTCCCTTTTTTCTTGACAGAGTAGCAGCCGAGCGTGCAGTCCACCTGATTTTAAGTGATCTCTGCAGCCTATGGTCATCCACGAACTCGAACAGAAGTAAAGTCCTGTTTGTTATGCATGATGCATTTCTACTGCATTTGTAAGTGTAGCCGGTAACTCCATCTCTTCAACACATACAAACACAAGAGTTGCCTAAAAGCGGATTACGAGGGCGGTGGTACCCATATTAGAAAGAAAACTGAAGTCACAATTAAGTTTACATGCATACTTATTAGGTTATCACGTGTAGCTGCTGTTAGGGAAAAAAGAAAACACCCTTACTAAAGCTTCATGAACTATGCATGACGCGTGTGCACGCTGGCCTTGTGACTCCATAATGTATGTGGTTTAGTGGGAACTAACGTAAACAAAATTAATAACACTTTTTTTAAGGTCATATCGACCGCTTTATTTAAATATTCGGGGTACTGCAAGTCAAACTCGAAGGTTTTCGTAAAACCACACAATTTATTTGTATTAAAAAAAAATAAAGATTAGCCAACAAAGGTGCATGCTGTTTGTTGTTAACTGGTCATTGCCGTCCACGTACATCCATGTCCAATCGCAAACAGGACTAGAGTCCCATCTTTGGTACTACGAATATACATATCTTCGTAGGACCTTAGTCATTTTTTCAACGTATAGAAAAAATTACGTCACGTTAGAAATTGATATTTACTATAAATGTGTGTTATTTTCATTCATGCATATTACACCAGTAAACTGCGGGTACGAACCAGAAAAATATGTCTGTAGATGCCACCGTATATTGAAGAATTTCTCCTTTTTTTTAAATTATCAGATACATTTATTAAGTGCAGTTCAAACATCAAATCCTCAAATTCAAGGTTACTTCTTAAACTTAGACTTGGTAATTGGGCTTACACTTGGAATGAAATACTAATTAAGTTTAGTAGTCTAACACTTCTAATTAGTTAGAAATATCACTCAAAGTTTCAGAGTGGTTCGTAAAGTCTTTGTCAATTTGTATGTTTGGGGAAGGACTTTTGGGTTTACACTCCTCCGTTCGTTGGAATAAAGATCGCTTAACCTAATTAAGGTCGTAGGTAATGATCATTCCTCTTACACGAGGGTATAACTCATCTCCGGGGATAGTAGATCCCTTCAGGATTGCCCAGGTAAAGAGGAATACCTCGTCCCCGCATTCCTTTGATCCGCAGGCAAATTATACTCAATATTTTTTCTCTTTCATATTTCTACTTGATCACGTAGGCCTTACTGGTAAAAGTTGGTATCTCTTCACCTGAAATAACTTCATAGCACTTGACCAAAATATAAGAATAACATTTAAAACATTTCTATGTTAAGTATCGCTTGGATCCAAGTACACGTTATTTGTACATGCGTTCACAGACCATACGCACACATACGTACATTGCTCGAATGTCCATTTGTCACTCTGTATGTAGACAAACTGTTATTTGTATCTTGTATGTAAAATTTGTTAGATATACATTTATCACCTTAATATTGACGGTCTTTAGGGGTATTACGGACTGATATGACTGTAAACTGGACGACATTGTGTATTTTAGTTAAGTATACATATGTAATAAAATTAGTAACAAAATAAACTTATTTTATTTACGGAAAGTTTTATTTTTATATATGTTGTACTTTAATAACTTTTCTATAACTGTCAAATTGAATATTAATTATCTGCAGGACCACGTTCTTTAATTTGATAGAAGTAGCTTGCAATCTTGTACATCTGTAACAGTCCATGAAAACATGCCTCTTGCTTGACGCCGATTACAAGTGCGTTATTTCACCTAAGAAATAATATGAAACTGCTTCAAAAGAGTAAACCACTTTTAGTTATTTATATCACAGCAACGCTTTGTTATAAGGCAGAAAGGCACATGTGGCATAGTACTACTGCAAAAGATACTTAATAACTTCTACCACCTTGACTGCATATACTAATAGCCCTTTTGACATCCAGAATTTATCTCGGCTGTTGTCCTAAAACTAGGCCAAACATACATACAATGAAAAAACATTTTAAACTTGTATGTTGCTTTCTAATTTAGAAGAGGTACAATTGACCAATATACGAAAAAACATAATTTCAACGGTAAACGGCGAAAATGATAATATTCAACACTGCATCCGCGAGTATTTGGTTGTCGTATTATGAAAAAATAGAAAATTGTGAAAATTCTGTTTAGAACCTTACATTTTTATCCATATGATACCCATGCATATCTCCCATTTAAAGGTATTAAAATCCATAGATATCAAGAAATTGAAAGATACGTGACTACAGAAAATATTCCGAATATAAACGTGATATTTTAGTGTAAAGAAGTATATTATGGATGTGTCATTGATCAATCAGTCGTGAAGGAGTATCGTACCAGTTTAACGTTAGTTTCCCGAATACTAATACAGTTTAAAGTGAAATTTTATAAACCTTTAACCAATTTATTACAACAGTTACCTATATTGTGGATAATTTTAAGGGATTGATTTTTGGGGAGTTGGTAAGTTTTACATTTAAGTTTTATTTTATTATCATAGTCAAATTTTTGCCCTTGGGAATAATAAATTTATTTTCATTCTAGTTTAAAGAGCACTCCTATTTTATATGATTACAGATGTCCAAGACTAGCATGTACTACTTGCGATCAGGCAGTAGGAGATTGCTACTTTAAGTTAATAAAAAGGAATAATCTTGCCCAGATCTCAGTTAGTTTACTGTTAAGGAAAGTTAGCTTCCATCGTACCGCAAAAAAACATTGCAAACCTTAAAGATAAACCGCAGATATCCAGCCAGATTATAATGACCCAGGAAATGACGATGGTCCAGAAATTACGAGACATTTAAGCGAGTTTAGAAAATATCGCTACCCTACCTTGCAACTTGTACATTTTAGTGACTTGTTTTCACGAAGC
>DWON01002601.1:0-20127 GCA_018251015.1 Phocides pigmalion okeechobee
CGTACAGCCCTTAATGAGCCCGCTATCCCCCCTCCAACCCCGCCATTCCGCGGACTTAAAAACGCACCCTCGTAGTTATATTTAGCAAATTATGAACCGTAGCAGTTTTTTAAATTAAGTAACACTATTTCTGTAGGCATTTATAATTCATTGCCTCAGAAAATAGGTCATGCTACACTTTATTATAACGTATTAGATTCTACTATCAAGTTACGGTCATGCGACAATGGGCAAGCAGGTATTGCGGATGAGGGAAACGATACAAAGCTCGAGAAATATTTAGGTATAAATGAAATAGGATTACAAATAGGTAAGTAAATGCACATTTAATTGGATTATTTTCTATTCCTTCGTATAATATAATTTGAAGCTAATGTTGATGGTAACCATACCGGTTTGTCACACAAAAGATTCCACGATGGTTTCCTAGCCAGGCAGATATTTGAATCATAATATTTTAATAGCTTTGTATTGCTTGTGATACCCACAATACAGGAAGATCAAGTATTGGGGCTATGAGAATAGAAAATGTTATTATCATAAAACAGTGTTTTATTGACCGCAGAAAATGAATCAGTTTGTAGGAAGACGCCGCAGCCGATCTAGATTTAATAAATTATTCGTTACCTACATCACCCGCGGAAATAAACGAAACCGAATGGAGTTAATCGTTCCGAATTCTCACTATTTAAGTAGATATCAATGAAATAACCAAAATAGGCGGTCACTTTGATCTCATCAGAATGCTCTCGTTATGAACACTTGTTTTAATTTCTTAAAGTTTTACAAATTGATTGCCATTAAATCCTATTGCTGCAATATTGCGGCAGCCTTCAAAAGTAGAGCGTTCATTGTGCTTAAGCGCAGGTAGCATACAAATGGTAAAGCCACAGTTGAAATGACCAACCACAAAAGTTACATAAGAACGACACGCGACGAATCAATTAAGACGAGAAAGTGAGCGAAATAATTTTAAGTCTTGTCTATGAAATTTGTTATTTCTAATATAACGGAAACTTCTCCGCTCCAATAAGCTTTATTAAAATTTTTATGTACCTATTAGGAGTAAGTACTCATTAATGAGTGTAACGAGAAAATTTATTAGTATCTAATATGTTATAATTTTTTCGGTTGATATTACCTAAATTATTATTACTATTATATTATTACTATTATGCTTTTTTCATTATGAAATAATAAAAAACGGGCATGCAAGCCACCTGATGTTAAGTGGTCACTGCAGTCAATGGACAACCACGTCCGATCTCAAATAGAACAGAAGTTCTATTTAAGAATGGACGCGGATCCGTTCCTACTCTTGAGGACTAAGATGGTCGCCTCCAATAATGTGTGTCCGACAACCACACCTTCCCAACCGAAACACAATACATGAATAATATGTTGCTTTACGGCGGGTTATGAGGGTAACGGTGGTTCCGCCCCGGGCGAGCTGTAACGGTTCTACCACCTTTAAAATATCTTGCACACTAATTAAACGCTATATTATAAGAACTAATTTTAAAAGCTTTTATCTGTTTCTCTCTAAAATGTTTGATAAAAACAAATATTTTTTATTATTCAAATGAGAATATGAAAATAATTGCGTACTAGTTATTGTGAACAATTTTGTACTAATATTTACAATGTGTTTAATTTAAAAAAATATCTACAATTAAAAAATAAATTTAATAATTAAACTGTAATATTCTACTCACAACAATTTAAACATTGCATCAAGCGTTTATCTTTCAATTAGGCATTGTGTAGAAGAAGTAGGTACCTAGTAAATTAGTACCTTTGAAGCTTTCTTGTGTTATATTTGAGTAGGTCCTAACTGAGACGTTTAATTGCCGTAAACTCGCAGTAATAATATTAATATGCCATACAAGCATAATTTAATACCATGTACACTCGATAATTTTGTCACCGTCATTGGATATTGTAGATACATATGAATTCATTTCATAGAAACAATTGTCATATGAATCCTTAGCTTATACGTGACCACTAGACATACTAACCTGCTGCCGGAGTAGGGTATAATATATAGCTACATGCAGACATTGCATTTTAAATCTCAACACGTAAAGTAGGTTTCGTACCCTGGAGCTCGACAAATTTGTTATTCGGCGCGCGAAAGCTCCGAGGGGAGAGCACCTCGGACACCGCGGGAGGGATAGTAGCGCCTGCCGTAGATTTAACAAACGTACAGATCTGCCCCCTTCTTCAATTTAAACTAAGATATTAACGATTACGACCAGTTTTATCATTAAATTGTTAAAGGTAAAGCTGTCTTACTATGTGGATGAGTAAAAGCAATGGATAAAAACGTCTTAAGTAAAGACAGTTTTAGGCAACATTATTTGTCAATTATTAAATAGGAATGTCCGTGCCAGGAATTAAGGTTTTCTAATGACGTATCTAACTTTCGGTTAATAACAAACTATTTGTTTTCCAATATAGTAACTTAATTTTATTGTGAAAATAAACTCAGTATTTTTCACAGGCATGCCAGGTCTACGAATTTATTACGTCAATAATGGCGGCTGCGGCTGCGGCTTGCGGCATGCGGCGTGTACCTGCGATGCGCTCGCGCACCTGTCGCAGCGCCACCGGCTCAGTCGATTATCGACCGTCACTTGTGCACCGCGCGCCATGACCGCGATCACTCAAAGAAAACCGCCGCGTGTGTCGTAACGAAACGTATTGTGTAAACATTACTATGGATGTGATGTATCTGAGTGTCATCTTCGCTCTGCTGCAAGGTTGGTGCTCGATGTTTGTTATACGATTTTAAGTAAAAGTAGGTGAGATAGTCTCGCTCGCCGTAGAAGATGTACCACTTTCGTATTGATCTTCTGTCGATTCACCAAGATTTCTCTTGAAAGGTTATTTTTCTGCATTATTCTCTAACTGCTCTTTCTTTGTTTTACTTTTTTGTTATTTACACATAACCGCATCAATTTTAATTGATTTACTTCCGAATTTGAGAATATTACGACACTAGATATTTATGATAATCTTTGTTTACAATATTCATATTAAAACAAAAATAATACTATTACATGTTCAAAATAAAATGAAAGTTGATATATCCATAAATTTAGATCATATTTTAAATGTCGCCAAGTAAAATTTATGTTTAAATTAATTTATATCAGAACGCAGAAATATTTTGCGCACGTAGGCTTGAACATTTAATATGATAATTATTTATTTTATCATGTAATTTATTATCAGCCCCCTTTTTGTAATTACAGCTTACAAATGTATACAGAATATCATAGGGATGCGAAAACGATAGACTGTTGTTGGTACATACATACATCCAATATTGACTAGCAACAATGTTCCCCTACCTTGCGATTAAAAGCTATAACATTAATTAAACGCATTCACAGTATTGTAAATCTACTTTCGGCAGATAGGTACAATCCTGAATCCAAATACAGGAGGATTCCAAGAAGATGTTCCTGTTAGATCAACTTGATTGGGGTGCTTTTAATGGGCTCAATCGTTCACTGTCGTTTTTTGATGGACACCATGAGATATTGTCATTTTCGAGAATTTTAATGCGTCTGGCCGTTTCTTTCCCCAAATAAATATAATTTAATATACCCTATATTTATTAGTACTATTGACTGCCTTAAACGTTTGTAATTTTTGCACTATTTTCCAAAAAGAGGCTAGTACATTCCTCATTGTATTGCCTTTTCCTCGGTTATTTTTTTTCATATTCAGGGCGTATGACCTGCTTAGTCCTGTGCTACGATAGCGGTAAAATTTATTGATATACATACATATACACATCTTTTACTTCAATTAATCATAATTAGAGTAGTCAGAGCTTTTCTCTCCTTAGTAAAGATTAAAAGTTTTCAGAGGCTACATGAATTAATTAATAAATAAAATTTATTCTACTTTGATTAAAACGGTAGAGAGCAATTAATCAAATATCTAACTCATTTCAGTCCGTTACAGCTACCGCGTGAAATACTTAACATCAAATTTAAGTACCGAATTAAAGTTATTGTTATAACTGCCTAAAAATACATTTGTTTTATAATAAATCAGAATCAAGTATGTACTTAAACTTACACTTAAAGCTGATAACCATTGCATCCCTTTGCACCACTTCCGCATCAATTTTTACATTATAACTATTATACAGTTCTGATTTAAATTCTACGAAAGCGTTGCAAAGAACAGAAAGAATGGGATACATATGATGTTGAGATAATTGCCTGTTTGAACAAAATTTGAACCTTCCAGCATTCTCTCGGATTCTCCGTGTTCTACGAGTTACAATGACCTAACACCAAGTGCAACTTCCATCGCATAAAAAAGTATGATAAATGATTACACTTGTGTAATTACAATAGCGTTGTGTCCGTTAAAAAACTTCAATCCACTAGGTAGCGTGACGCGAGACGCGTGCGAGTGCCGCCACGCGGCCGTGGGACGGACGGACGCTCCGGACGTTACTCTTGCACTTGAAAGAACTCGGTCGTTACTACAGCGTTGCGTCAGCTCGACTAGCATTTAATGACAAGAAAATATGTTTTATAATACTAAGATATCAAACTGAATAAGGGTCCCGTCATCCAATTTTCTAAAACGAATGCAACTGTTTCAACTTTATAATTAGGATAAATTTTTATATAGTTACAATGCACTTAAAATTAACTATTACAGTGTCGTTTCAACTTCAAAACCTCTTTTAAGGTTAATCCAAACTTGATAAAAATTTAAATTGTTTCATCGTTAACTAATTTGTTATTATTTAGGGATTCCGTAAAAAGAAGACAGCTGTCCCCCCTCATGTTTGCAGGAAGTATATAATTTCCCCAACGTCCGGAATGACTCATCGAACATAAGCTCCCTGGATGACAGATAACGTTCGTTTAAACTTATTTACAACCTGCTAAATACAACACGTGCACATAAACTACCGTGAAGGTACAAAAGATAAAGATAGGCACAAAAGCTTGCCGCACAATTATTTTTTGTTTAGTCATTAAAAATATGTATTTAAATTATTCATTTAAATTTAAATTAATTTGACCACAAACATAAAACATAAAAAATATTTTTTATTCTTCCGGCTTCAGAGTATCGCTTCATAAATTGATTAGGTACATAATAATGTTATATTTCAATCGTACTATGTTGAAAATCGACGTTGACACATTATAATATGATACTAAATATTTCAGGTCTTTACAACATTATTTCCAAAATTTATTGTTAGTCTCGCATAAAAAATTTATATAAATATAAATGACTAAAATATAGAATACCTACAACAGCGATAAATATTATAAGCGTTAAAAATCGTTATGTTTATGTTGATTATTAGTTGGTAATATTCCTTGTGACATATTTTTATATTAAATTGGTTATAGTTATACAAGACATTCGGAAGATGTGTACGAACTTGTGACGGAATTATAATATTAAGATCATTTAAGATTTATTTATTAACTCTCAATATTTTTTCTTAACAACGTCAAAAGTACGCCGCTATATACTGGTATTAGTATCTTAGTTGTTATTGCAATATGTTCCTGGAGTTACAATAAGATCTAAGGATCTCAAACCTTGTCATTTTATACAAAAGCATAAGGGTCGCTTGAAGAATGTGTTTGTAGCGAAGGCCAACGTAAAAAAACATGCTCGCCCGAGACCCGGACGTCTTCCAGTCACTAATGTGAACAAAAACTTTAATGCCGGCAGGAATGTGAGGAACGCTTAATACGTGCACAAAGTTTTTTTATATTCTATACGCATAATTGAACTGTTTGTACATTGTATAATTATTTTTTTTGTAACTTTTATTCTAATGGTCATTTAATCGAGACAGAACAAATCCAAATTTATTAATATTTAAACGAAGACTACTCCTATTTTTGGTTGTATTTATAATCTATTCGGCGATGAAATTATCTGTAGGTAAATAATGGGGATTGTTCCTAAAAAGAAAAGATGACATGCTTTCGCTTTCACACGCCTATTTGGTGTCAAAGGGGTTTTCTTACAAAAAGTTTAATTTAGTCATTCAGTGAAAGTTTCGCTACGAGGTTGCATTCTGTCACGAAGCCCAGGTCAGCACTTGGCACTACTTGCCAGTAAACTGGTTAAATTATATACGTCCATTGTTATTTTCAGATCTTACATTGTGCCTAAGTTAATATTACATTGTTTCCGCAATTCCTGTGGAAGATTATGCTGTGATTAATTTATTTTCAGCATTTAAATACATTTATAGTACTAATGAAAAAAAATATAGAAATTGTGTTTTAATAAGTAACATGTAGTTAACGACTGTTCGCCACTAACGCATAGAAAACATTATTTATCCATAACCGTTAGACATAGAGGTATACTGGTTGTATCGTTAATGAGGAATCTATCTCCAAGATATATTATATGAAATACCGTGCTATCGGGTTGATAGTATAAAACGAATGACAGCATCAACGCGTTATACATTTTTTCTGCTGCTAACATTGCTTGTTTGCTCTTTTTGTGACAACGTACCGTTCACATTTTGTTATTTGTTGTTACTGTTGTTTGAAGTTTAACCGTAAAGGCTCGTCCTGACTATTGATACTTTCGTACATGGTTCAATGGGCACTTGATTTCTTTATCTGTTTCCAACATTTTTGTATTTTTGCGTTAACTATTATGTAAATTATATATCGTCATAAATTTATTACGGTTTGTCGCTCTGAACTAGTAGGTTTAGGCTATAGGTAAAATTGACATACCTATAAGATTATCCTTATATTACAAGTCTCATTATATTACACATGCATCTTACTTGCTATATTTTCCTTCACCGTTAGCACAAGTGACAGTAAATGTATTCATGTATTATTTTTGACTATTAACTAAGAACGCTCTTCCCGCCAACTGTGAATGGTCCAACAGGCACTCTTTAAAAACATTGGAAAACAAAAAAAAAAAATGTTATATTTTCTATTTACATATTTATTGGGTAAATAATAATCTAATTTGTATAGCTGTTGGACTATGGGTAAAAAAGACAATAATACCTGCAAAGGTAATATTTTGTTAACTTCTCTAGGATATTTAATAATTTACTTCTATGAACAATATGAGGTGAAAAATCTGTCACATAATTATGACCACCTGTAACTGTAAATATATTAATAATATTTACGTGAATGTAGTGCAAAATTTTAATATATCATATTTACTAAAGACGTAAGTGAACCTAACAACGATGTTATTGTAATTTGTAGGACGTCCGAATTGCATGACCTTATGGCGTAATTTTATTCGCTACTTGTGCATTCGTGATGATATCAACTTGCAAATTGACTATGTATCTATATGTAACAATCAGGTTGCGTCCATTTCTTAATATCGTAGAGGCCGTTCACGCCGTCGCTGATTTCTAAGGGAAGTTGCTTCAGTTCTGTTTTTGGGTCATTGACAATGTAATCGTATGACGACTCAATATCATGTAACGCCCCTGTTAAAATTTTGTTTTTGTTTCGTATGAGGATAATGTAAAGCTTATGGGAGCGAAAATTATATTCTTTTCAATTTGTAATACATTTATACAGTTTAACTTAATTTTTCTACCATTTCTATATTTTTTTATTTGAGAAGAGTAGCAAATGAACATGCATACCACATGATGGTAAGTAGTCGCAGTCCATAGACAATCATATACAATCACAAATATGACTGAAATCCCATCTGAGCTCGAACATACGATGCTTTGCTACTCCTGAGGACTAAGATGATCGCCTCGTTTCAAAGTGTAGCCGGCAACCGCCGACCAAACGAAACACAAGTAATGCTTTACGGTGGATTATCAGGGCGGCGGTGGTACCTACGGTCGAACTATACTGCTCCTACCTTTACATTATATTATAATCATATAAAAATAAATATCTACCTTTTTTATTTTTGTATTTATAAAGATATGTATATAATAATATTGTTATGTATAGAGTAGAGAAACAAACAGTCAGTGTTCAGTGTGATTGGTAAAAGTTAAATTTGCCCAGGTGCGCGGAGAAAGTGCTTCTTAATTCGCCGACTAACGCTAATTAAGAGAAGTTATACAAGATTTTGTAATACTAGAACCCAGTGTTGAAATATTTAATTGTCTACATACACGGTAGACCATTTGACAGAATCTCTGTAATTCGATTTTACTATCAGGAGTTTTTGCGTAAATTAATTTAACTAAATTAAATTATATTTAGTTTTGGATTTTCATGGCATGTTATATAAAAAGTAATATTATGACCCATATTTTTAAAATATTATCTAAAAATTAAAGTAATTAATTACTAATTACTTAACTTTATCTAAAACTTGAATAAAAATGCCACTAAATGGCTTTCATCAACCCCGTAATTTGACTAGTAACCGTTCGCTAAGAGTCTAATCGAACTTGACATTCAAAGTAATTGTTCAACCGTACCTGTCGTATGTCACCATTTACATCGCCCAGTGAGTTGGTCGGCGACCTGATTATGCGTGAGCTAACTGCGTATTGGACGTTGTAACGGTACAAGAATGTGGTCGAGCTACCTAGCTAACATAGCGGCTAGGTATTTCCCCAGATATAGAACACAAGATTTACATAAATCGTATTTTAATTCTCTAATAAAATGATAATATGGTAATTCAAAGTGTTGTTTTCACAGCATTCTAAAAAACAGTAAAATTTAAAATTAAAGTTCACACTCTCAATGGTACTACTTTTTTACAATATGTATGTATATTCCAAATCAATTCATTACTGTCCCATTACTTGGCTCTTCTTATAGAATAACCTATGTGCATTCTGGTCTAAGGATTAGTCAACTTTACACACAGATTACGATGTATCATGCATATTTTCTCATTATAGAGAAATTCTATTAAATCATGTTATGTCTAATACAAAACTTTGAAAAAATAGAGCTTCTCTTTCTATCATTGCTTTTCACAATGTTCACAATGACAAACACACAGGCATTAAAATTTAGTATTTATATATTATAATGTATACATAGAAATAATTGAAGCAATGATTTTCAGAGACTGACCTAGCTATCCATAACTATAGCAAAGTGATCACGCTGAACTCACGCGTACTTTGATATATACAATAATCTCCAAATTAAATCAAATCAATTTATTTTGTATAAGCCTACGGGGGACATACATATTGTCAGTTTCTTTTTTCTTAATCCTTAGGCACGCGACCTACACTCACACGCATTCGCACACTAGTCCAGAACCCTGTACATTCTTTTTAGAGTATGAATAAAGGATAAACAATAGACGGGATTTCATACGATTTATTACTGACATCGTAACCGATTTGTGGACTTTCATGAGCACTATAAGTAAATAACGTCTGATTGAATCAGCAGATGCGAAACTGACGCAACGCCGTCGGTGAGTCGACGTGATCCGTGAAAGCGCTTTCTCGATGACGCAAAAACGTGTGCACTGCGCCTTGTAGGCTTAACCGGCAACATCGTAGAGCCGCTATTCGTCTAGCAGATCGTAAATGGGTTAAGCCTTATGAGAGATATAAACGCGTCAATAAAATTAAATTTTTAAATGCGTCATTATAAAGAGCAGAGATAGCGGAGTGTAATGAATGTCGACCTCTCTCGCTGCAGGCACAGATTTTTTTCGCTTAGAAGATGTAACCACACATCTTCTAAGCGAAAATAAATATTACGACGTTCGGTGTCGAAAACATTATTAAGAAATATAAAACTTTGTCAGCGTTTAGGACCATGGCTTAGATATTTCTCTTTTTGAGATTAGCACCTATTGATAGCTACATAATCATAATTCTAAATTTACCCCAAGGGCTAATCGAAAATGCGCCATTTTAGAAACGAATAATTTCCATACATTTTAGTATCAATAAAAAATGTTCTTAAAGAATAGGGTACATACATTTTTTCACGGGCATTATATAAAATATGATATTTTAGTCACCAGTTTCTTAGATCTAGTTTTCATATGTAAATTAATCTACCTCCGAGTAACATAAGGAGGTCAGTGTTTGACCCGGCTGACCGTCACACTTGTTAACACCGTTGGACGAGTTGAACGCGCGATAGACATACGATATATCTACCTATAACAGGAACTTGATCGTATGATAAAATCGTAAGAGATACATATTGAACAGTACAGTTATAGAAAATAAATAAGACATATTTTTATATTTATTCTTTTGTTGGTTTTAGAAAATGAATTCAAGACTTGGGCCTAATATTTTTGGCTTAGGTATTAACCAAAAAAAAAATGGAACGTTGTTTAAGACTGGATTTAAAATTAAAAATAGAGTTATTATCAGAGATCTTATATAAATAAATTTTAAACTTTAAACAACTGATATACGCGGTTTAATAAAAACATTTGCTCCAAAGTAGTTTTAAGTGAAAAAGAATTCTAGTTATTTTATGCTAATGGCTAATTAAAATAAGTTTATTGTAATATACATGTTATTTAATTAAGTGTGGTTTGGATTTAAAAATTAAGATTATAATATGAATTTATTTTGGTAAGCTGCCAAAATAATTTAAGTATTGGACGTTTTCAATCTACAAATATTTACTATCAACATTTCTGTTCATTTTGATAAGAAATACTCGTAAATAAGCGACCTACCGAGTGGGTCCATTACGGCTATACTTAAACCTTACTACGTCCCACTTTGCCCCAGGCTAGAAAGTTATTTAGTGACGTTTTTATAGAAAGTTTAAAAGTTTTTTAATCACTTATAAGGAACAGCCTTTTTCGGAGAGATGCAGGGTACCTACTTAATACAAATTGTGATGAGCCCCGAGATTAGAAGCCGTAGGTCGTAAATATTTGTCTTCTTGATGATCAGGTAGGTAAGCTAGTAGCAATTTGGATGACAATCTAAGAGTGATTATATTTGTAAATGTTAATTATTGATTGACGTTAAAATATACAAATTACTCTTTTTTATTTACTGCGCGCTATGTTTTTATTGTCAGGTTTACTTATATGGGCAAATGGCTCAATAATAATGTGTACTTTAATAAAATCTACTCATACCATGCCATAGAAACGAACCAAAGATCATAGAAATATTTTGCTACCGACTAACTCTGAACCTTGGTGAGGAAGTACCATAACCACGCTCGGCTACGGAAACTTTGAACCTGCCACGCAAACTTGTGCTTTTCCTTATGTTACTAGAGTTGGAGATAAAAAATTGAAATCAGCGTCGGTAAAATTAAGTTTGTAAGTTATGTTCTCGCGAAATGAGGACCGCACCATTGTCGAGGTCACCACGCTTTCTTAGCCTAAGTAATCGCCCCTCTCTGTTTACCACGAAACGGCTGCAACTAAGTGCAGTCATTATGACGCTATTTTGTGTCGATTTCATATCATTTTCATCACCTTCAATAAGTCATATTGTTAGTAATGATTAATGTTCCAAAAAAACGCCTGTGTATGTAATTTGTTATTTCCAAAATTTCTTTACACGGATGATTATGTACCCGATGATATTATGTACATACATGTTTAGCAATAATGCTTGGTTCTTTTTAACTGAACTTCGGCTTTTATTATTATTCAATTTTTTACATTTACATTTCTAGTAGTGAGTTGGAAGAATAATTACAGCATACACAGATCGATTTTTAAGCGTTTATCTATTATGCTCTCTCTATACTCTTAAGTGATAACAATTAATAAGGATCAAAATTTGGTGTGATACTACAGAGATAAGTTTTGCTTAGTCACGCGTGCTTATTGTCGTAACTTTCACTTGCTGACTGACCGCAGGGTCAATGGTCACTGTTAGTTATACATACTTATGGCCAGCCTCAGACAGTCATGAACTCATGACTCAAATCATTCCCATTGTTGTGCCGCTGTGGCTATTTGCACACTCATTCGCCATCAATGTTTTGTTTGTAACTAATAAAAGAAATACAACTCAGCAACCCACTGTGATGAATAGTTATGTTGGATTCGATTACTGAAAGACAAGAAACCATTACGTCCATGGAATTGGTTTTTAACACGTACGATATTCATCATAAATGAATATAACCCAGTTTTGAGAAGTATTTGACTAGAAATAAAAAGTCGATTTACATGGGATTCGGGGTTTTATTCATTGATATTGTATACATTGCATTTGTGTCGTGGAACATTCTTAGCTGACACTATCGTTTGAAATGTGTAGGTATTTGTAGCTGAAAAGTCATCATAAACTCGTGCTATGCGATTACTTCTTTTCGCTTTCGCCTGTGCCAGTGGCTACGGTCGTTTTTGGTTATAGATCATTTCGATTTGGAACATTTCACGGCGATCAGAGTACCAATGACGCGCTCGATGCTTCGTCATGCTATTTTTCTCTTTGAATCATGATTTTATTAGTTTTTTTTATTTTCGTTACCTTAGGGGTAGTATTGTCATTTATTGTTTTGTTTATTTTTATGTAACCTTTAGTAAGGCGTTTAGATATTCATAGAATATATTTATTTAAATACTTAGAACTTCATGTACCTACTATCATTATTAGAGATGAAATAACAATAATTTCAAAAAATACTTATACTAAATATTAGCACGAACGCTTGTCTTTCGGAAAAATACAGAAAACCCAAACGGCAACAACTGCAAGTACTGACGGTTTTTAAGAAATTAAATCAATACAGAACTATAGGTCAATCGGGGCAGTACATCTGCCCTCAAAATCTGCCTTTAAGCTTTGCTTATATTTTGGTGGGTTAGTTGTGTTTGATGCATGTGCTTAATCCTCAAGAGTAGCAACGTTTTTACGTCTTTGGATAGAACTGTAGCCCCTAATTGGCCAAATGCAACTAATTTAAAAGTTCATGGGCTATAACGAACACATAATATTAGATGGTCTTCACGTTCGTTTGCTATTCTTCTAAAATTAGAAAACTAAAATTCTTGTGGTTGAGACTGCTCTAGACCACAATCGTCAAATATTTAAAAACTTTCAATGCCATTGTCGAAAGTATCTTGATCGGCATCATACACCGGCATCGTTTTAGTTGATGGCGAAGGTTGGGACATAAGGGCAGGGGCAAAAATAAAGTCTATAAGCAAGGTAGTCGCAGCGGCAACACTGAGCAGTACTTTGATGCGGACTTGTCTACGAAGTTGAACTCCGAGGGCGGCGAGTAGCTCCGCCACCACCCGCGTCAACTCGCCTGCGTGCTTCCATCTTCGCCATATTGCTGCAGCATTCAGCGCCATCAATGCCGCCCCCGTGCCACTCAAATATGCCTGGAATTCAAACGTGTTTAACCATTGATTCGATTGTGGGCAATGGTCTTGGCTCTATTAAAAGGTATGAGGCTGTAACACACTGCGCTAATCAAGGCATTCGTAAATTTCAGACTCCTTTGAGAACTCCAAAGAAAACTTTTATGCGGTTTCCTGATGTATAACTTCCCAGTTAAGTTATATGTTAATTTAGTCCTAAAAGTCTCATAATTTTGAAATAACTAATTTACCATAGACTTAAATCCCAGTCACATTCATGTATAGAAGAACGGAACCTTACCACTATCTTCTATGCAAAATCTATATAATAGTGCTACGATCACGAGGCCCTACCAAAAGATTACATAAAGAAAATTGTAATAAAAAGGTATTAGAGATTTTCATTATATATTTACTGTTAAGTCTAATAATACATTTACCTGAAACGCGCGCCCACCACATCGCTGAGTCCCAGCGCACATCGTCAGTCCCAAAGTGGCTACGAAGTAAGTGACAACAATGCCTGCAGTCACCGAGTGCTCCCAGCGAAACACACGCAGAGTTCGTAAGTGCATTGTCAGCAACGCAACCATGATCACTACCGAAGCTAAACGCAGTGCCAAGAGGGGTGCTCGGGATTCTCCTGTGACGAATCTCGCACTCTCCCCAAAACGTTTGAAATTGTCATTTATATTCATATTAATACTGTATTACAATTCAATATTACATTCATAGAAATATACACTACTCTCTAATCAATGAAGCTCTTATTTGTATAAAATATGTAGGTACTTTGCGATTAAAATAAAATTAACTGACTTATATCAAGTGATACTTTCAGTGTCAAATAGGTATTACATATTTGATAGCTTTATTATACTTGTCATTTTAAGTTTAAAACATACCTAAATACATACGAAAGATAACATAAATCGGTATACAAACTATAGAGTAATCGATACACATGTTATATATAAAAGAGGTACCAAATTAAACGTATAAACTCTCTTTAGAAGATTATCTGTTTAAAAAAGTATTTGGATGTCGTGTACACCAAAGACAATCACTATATATCTACTACGACTAATAGTTCTAGAGATCAAGGCGGTCAATGAACCAATATGTTCAGTTCAATAATATCGGTTTAGACTTTTATATAAATATTTTTTGTGGCAGGCTATGCAGCGGCAACGTGTCGGTTTCCGGGCGCACCGGCCCACTCCCGAGTGACCTTCTCAAACGAGGATTTATCCGAAAGCACAGTTGCTACATATACCTGTGAATGGGGCTTCGAACTGCTTGGGCCTGCAAGACGGGTCTGTGGCCCAAATGGCCGATGGACACCAGATGGAATACCATTCTGTGGTTAGTATTATTTACTTAATTCAACGATTTTTTCAAAATCATGTTTTTCTTTTAATAGATCGTCTTTGATCACAATTTGTGTTACAAATGTCGTTTAGATTCTGATTTACAATTTAGTTCAATATTTGGTAAAATTATGCAAAAAATTAAATCATACAAAATAATGTCGTGATATCATAGATTCCTATCAAACCGATGGCCCTAAGGGGGCAATAAAAAGGCAGAACTTATATGAATCTAAATTATATTGCCAGGAAAGCTATAAATGCTCAAACTATAAACTTGTGTGTGTATCTATTCATTTCACAGTTAATTATGTATTGTAAATAACCAATATATACCTCTATAAACTTAATAAATAAAATGTATTATAAACCTACAGATGCTATTAAGTACAAAACATAAGAAACTACAAACACGCAAGCAATATATCTCTCAGAGAGAGTTCTGAGTACTTGTAGAAAATTAAAAATTATTTAATTTGTAACTCTATCACTCAGGCCGCAGGGGACATTTGTCTGAAGATTTAAGTGTAGAGAATAACATTTATATTCAATACGTGCACGAGTAAGTTGGACTGCACGTTGACCTACAGACCCCTTAAGCTCGAGGTCCATGACCTACAAGCCAACCAAGGACATTTCCATTTTAATCTCAATGAATACATTATATCAAAAACATCAGATTTCTCTTTTAATCTTTCATCTGTACTTACTTCGAGCAAGGCTCATAGCGATAAATTATAAACGATTATAAAGTGGTGACACCTATTAAATATTTATTAGTATACTAGTCGTGTGAGAAACGGACTAAGATGACGATTTTTCTGAAAAATATTTTTTGTGCTCACTTAAATTAAATAAAGAATTGTCAAGTAATATGTCACTATCAACGCTGTTGTCAGTCAGCCATTTTAGCAATACTTACATCACTCATAATCTCTTTTTGAACTGTATTATTATCATAGAAAATACAATATATAGATTATTATCCTATAAAAAGTATACCTGTGTGTCTGTCTTCGAAATAGAAGCTGAGACGCATGCAAAACTGTACAAGAAAACATACTTTAAAAAAACGTTTAAAAAGACAGTTGTCTGATGATAATAATATTTACAAATCTAACATAAAATATTTAATATTTAACTTATTTTGTAAAATATTTAATTAGGCTTAAGGTATTTTATGTAGGTTTTGTAATAATAGTACAAAATCGTTATATTATAAAGTGAATCTTCGGTACTTTAATAAAGAAGTACTTAAAATACCGTCAAACAAATAAATAAAATAACAATTTAAGGGATTCCTGTCTATGAGGCATGGTGCCAAGAACAATGGGCGCTTTTTGGCGCAGGATAGCGATCACAGCTCTCTACACGAGATATGAACCAGCCCTCTGGTCATCAGTAGCATTGATGGAACGTTCGACTATTTTTGAAAAAAAATGGCACTCGGCTCCACTGTAAATTATATCCGTAGTCTTCACTGTAAACATTTTTGTACATTACTCAGTAGCAGCGCAATATAGCGTGAGATATAGCGTATAACGTACAAAAAGAACGTACTGCCATTCTGCATACAGATTAAAATAGACTAAATCGGTATTAATAAAACTGAAACAAATCAACAAATAGAACAACATTCACACTTATATAATACTTGAATAAGACTTTAACAAGATTTCGAAAAGACATATTTGTTGTGTGTATATGTATGTTAACCTTTATATGTATGTATCAATAGCTGTTTACGATAATTCCAAAAAGTATTTTCCGCACAATAATGTACAATATATATTATAATAACAATATCATTATATTTAAATAAATCTAAATGTCATTGTAAGTAAATATTCACAAGTGTTAAAAGATTACAAAGAATATTTATAGTCGTATAAATCTATCGCAGTTACGGTCATTGGCATGATGGTCCCATAAATTTGATTTATGCCCTACTTGATCGCGGGCAACAAAGCCACCTGTACCGGCCACCTGCTGGAACGTGATATTGTAATAACAGAATAATTAAATAATAGTACGGGCGATACAAGCGCTCGACAGTCAGTACCGTTATTACCTCGCGGGTCCATCTCATGAGCGAAAAGCGACGTCGATAGCAAATTGATTCTACCTCATTCATTAGATTTTATCGCATTTATTGTGCTAAAACGTTTTATAGATACTAATAAAATATTTTATTACATATTTTACTTTGTTACAAAACATGTTCTTATTATTTACGTACATAATATAATAATTTACAACATTACCTATAAATATTATAGTTTAAACCCATTTAAGTATACAAATGACGACATGGTATCTCATTGTGAAAATATCTGGTTTAAACTAAATAAAGCCTTTTCTTAATGTTAAAATTATCAACGAAAACGACATCTTTATTTCCTTCATTATCTTCTCTCGTTGTTCGGCGAGACGAGATTTTGTCTATATGTTTGTGTTTCCTTAACCTGAAAACTGCTTATTAAATATTCCTGAAGTTGTGTACACAGATTTTCTGTACTTCTGATCCAGTTATATACGATGTATTCACGCTCTATTTTGTATAAGAGAGCAATAACCAAATAAATTTGGAATATTATAACCGTGCTTCAATACAAATGTGTTCTAATATTTTATAAAGTTTATAGCAGACTCTTAAGCTTATATTGTGCGGGCGAAGTCAGTGGTTAACACTACTTATTATAAGAGATCATAAATTACGTATGTTGACAAGAACATAAGTACAATGTTTGTCTTATTATCAGTCCACATTTCCAGTAAGTCGTAACAATACATTATTGTAGGTGTCTTGATATACCTCCGTAACTTGAGAACATCTTCTCGGAAACAACAGGCGTAGGTTGCATTTATCGTTTTAGCCACTCTTACGATTATCAAAATCATGCAGTAGTAGTTACAATACACCTAACTCTATCCTGCCAATCCAAAACACAAGCTTTCAAAAACGACATTTGAGATCTCAAATCGTTTTTAAAAGATACAGTGTTTTGGATTAGCACAATAGAACTGCAACCTACATATTTTATACGACCCTTCTCAACTAGTAGCTAAACTTGAAAATGGCCTGGAAGACAAACGCTATAGAAGTCATGAAAAGAAATGCTTTTTATAAAAGTATGTAATTATTTTATTTCTTTCTATTAGTAGAACATCTTTTATTTTTTAATACGTTAAATGACTAATGGTTACACACATATTAAAGTCATCCATGGCTATTTAGCTATTTATCTAATTTTGCTGCAAATCATAAATGTTATGTATGTGAATTGCTATACTTCGTAACGTTGAGTCATCGCGGTGACATTGAGATCCGAATTAATAGAAAACAACGCAATAGCAACAAAGGGCATAATGTCTAAGCACAACTTTCCGCGCGGAGAGAGCCATGGGAGTGATCTACAATGAGTCTTCCGCTTTTTCGACTCCATTCACGACTCATGTGAAGTGATTTCTCGACGAAGAAAGTAAAAGTGGGTCAGCAAAAGCGACGTTTTCGTGCAGATGCCGCGACGCGCGCTATCCGCGCCCCGCGGTTATGATGCTTCTCGTAATACCAACCAATGAATGACCAAAGATTATTCCTTACTATCTCGTCGTAAAGCAATACACATATACAATGTCATAAAACATGAAGTTTAAGGTTGTCTATGTACAAAACTATTACCGTACATTTCTATTTTGAAAATTCATTAAGTATTAAGAATGTGTTTTTAAACAAATATTACCGCGAAATTTTTTCATTGTTCTATGTACCGGATACTCGTGATTAATGAAGTTAAATATTGGCAACCAAAAATCATGAGTTTTTGGTACATAGTAAAATGTACCTATATAGTCGTAAAATAAGCAATAAGAAGAATTGATTAATCTTTAATAGTAAAAAAAAGCCTACAACTGATTTATGTTTTATTAAATATATTAGTAAATTAATTGAAAATAAAGAGTGGTAAATATAATAGAACTATTCATAATGTTATTCTAAAGATTTTATTATATTAACAAGTAATTAAATATATAAATACGGTATTGATAACAAAAGACAGATAAATCAAAAAAATCGGTAACGTTTTAAAAATAATCAATTTAACTTACATTTAATTAAACGTTCGAGTTGAGCTTTAATTTTTTATCTATTCTCGATGTCGTAAAAAAATATGTTGAAGCGCTCCTAAAGCTCCTCGATGTTCGACAAAAAAAGTTGTAGGTACAACGATACAATATTTCAAATCGGAAGCGAGATGATATCACGAGTCGACGACACTGCGAGGGCGCGGCACACCGCTCCACCGGTACCGGCAAGTGCCGCCACTGGCACACTTACGACGCGGCCGTTAGACGCAGGGCTGACACGTGTCTTTGGAGTCTTTGCCCTATTTTACGTTTCTCTGATGGTTGTGGTCATGAGCCGAGGGCCGTGAAGCATCCTTACCAAGACGATTTTAAAGCTTCGAGTAGGTAATCTCGGTGATGTGGTATGATGTTTGGCCAAAGGCAGACTCGTCGTCCCCTAAGACCTGTATTGTGTTAACTACTCATCCATGATTAAAGGAGGCTAATTCCAAAAGCTCCTGAATGAACAAGCGGCAAATATAAAGTCAAGCGTGAAGGAAATATACCTAGATGGGTAGATGGGCATGTGGACTGCCGCAAAGTCGGCACATACAGTTCTTCTATCCTGTCGCCTAAACATGTGGCATCACTATGATATGAGTACACATTATGTACATAAATAAGTACATATATTGTAGAGTAGCAGCCCTACGGCAACTACGGCGCAGGAGAGCGTAAGCCGACCGGATTGTTTACTACAAACGGTTCACGTCAATGAGCTTCAGCTGTAGATTAAGTAACCAAATAGAATTCTATTCTAATGATACATGCTTAAAATCGAGTAATTGATTAATATGGATTAGCATACAACAGACTGTCACAAACATATTCATTTTTATGGATAATTTTGTATAAACAAGCTTACAAGTTTTTTGTACGGGCAGAGTAGCAAACGATCATACAAGCCATGTGACGTTAAGTTTGTGATGATATAAAACATACAAAAAAAACTTGAAACATGTATTAACTGAGACATGTAAACCTTAAAAGTATAAAAGTTATTGATTGTTCCACCAGCAGATATTTTACCTGTATAGTTGTTTTAAATCTCATCGTAAATGGAATGTTTTGTATGAGAATTATTTCTTTAAATCGAAGTATTCGCTGCACCTTATGAACATTGTCATCTAACTACATGAGGTCATGCTTAGAGGCAAATTATGGAAGTGACGATAATTAAGAGTCTATTTAGTTAGTTCGCTACGACTTGAGCCTTCTTGTTTTGTTTACCTTAGCATGTTCTTACGCAGGCTCATTCTTGACAACGTGTTACTGTTTGTATTGTCTTAAGTTTACTAGTAATAAACTTTACTTATTTGAACAAAAGACTTCTCAATTCATCCATAATGTC
>DWON01002602.1:0-20124 GCA_018251015.1 Phocides pigmalion okeechobee
ATTTATATAGTACATCTACATATACATAGAAGAATATATTTTTACTACAATATAATAAAAAATAGAAAGGAATTGACAATTTTAGCATTTATTTTATTATATTCTAAATTATATATGGCAATATTCACCATACGTCCAATTCCATCCATTTTCTATCATTTTGCAAACTCAAAAAAAACGACGCCATTCATCTCAAACACCATATCTCCAATGCAACAATCTTCTGACAATCCTATATTTATGAGTTTTAAGTTTGATTTTTGTGTTTTAATCATCTGGATGTTATAAGGACAAAAGTATAACGGTAAGTTTGTCGTCATTTGATGCATTTTGTTTGTGTTACGGCGAGAAAGTAACCGTTGTTGAGCGGTTCCACCGTGTGTATACTCGATCCAGTTTCACATCTTGCTTTGTATTGAGCACAGCTATAATTGACCCGGCTGGTAATTAAAATTTATTCCGTTGTATTAGTTATGGGGACATAATGTCTTCTGGAGGCACCGTTGAATCATCGTCTTTTAGTTTAATGTCTCCGCACCCTTACTGTTATATGCCAACTACGCACATAATAAAGCGGGTATATCGATATTTTAAATTATTTTTATATGATGACCATAAACATAACATGCGACAACAATAATTTATTGTAAAGGAAGTCACGACGATCGCCGTATTTATAAACTTACTTGGATTATAATTTTAAAATATCTGCAACAACTGCAGCCCTTGACCTTGTGTAGATCTGCACGAAAGGTCATGCATGCATATGCACTTTACAAAATATATTCAGGGTTGACTGCACTCCCTATAAGGATGTAATTGTAATGAGTTGTGACATATTTCAAGTCAAACCTTTTAAGGACTTACATATTCATTTACCTTTAAGTGTAAAAAACAAGCTGCAGATTTATATTAATGTAATGATTTTGTATCATTTGACTTTAAATTTAAACTAAATGTATTAGTCATTGTCATTATTTTAAGAACTAAAAATTATAGTATCATTAATTGCAATCTCCAATATCTTGATTATGTGTAAGCTATAAAAGAATCATTTTTAACATTATTATGTATAAAAATGTGTCATAATGTGTGTCATATGTAAAATGATAGCATATCTAGTATTGGTAATTGCATTATTATTAATTTAAAAGTATTGTATTTCAACTTAGTCTATTCAGGATGTATGTGACTATCTAGTGGTGCATAAACAAATGTTCTTGTATGAGCAAGCAATGAAATCATATACACTTTCTGATTGTGAAACTGCATTTCACAAGGGAATCAAGCATTGCCTTTCTTTTTACTGCTATGCCTATTGGTACTAGGATTATAAAGTCAATCATAGTTATCTATCAGTAAACACAAAGTAACAGTTAATTCATATTAGTTCCTGAATAAATATTTATTGAATATTTATATGTAAGTACATACATTTCTTGTAAATACTGTAATCTTTGTTTGCAAATTTTCCCAAGGATAGAGATTCAGATTATTTCATTTTCAGTTTTATTTTTAATTAATGATCTATATTTTTTCTTTTTTTAACTATCTGCAAAAAGAAACTTCAAAATATTCATTTTGTATTATTTTTAAACATTACGTTTATTATTCTTCTTAACTATAATTAAGATTTCGAATATTTTCACTGGAATGTAAACTATTTCTTTTACGCAAACCTACCGGATAAAATAATTTAAACGAAAAACCAGTCTAAGACAGCTTTTAACCTAGTTTGTAGAGATTAAATTTTAATGTAATTTTTTTTCATCATTCAGTCCAAAAATCAAACTTACTGAAGACAAGATGGAAGATGAGAATGAGTATAAGAAGTTACCAACAGATGAAAAGTGTGTTCACAAGCTATGGAAGGCCCGAGTGGCAGGCTATGAGGAAGCGATAAAGCTATTTAACCAGATTGACGATGAAAAATCACCTGAATGGAACAAATATCTAGGACTGATAAAGAAATTTGTCACAGACAGCAATGCAGTTGCCCAAGAAAAAGGTATGTAAGCAATACTTGTGTGGGCTATCACATTTCTCAAATTTAGTTTTCTTTATCTGCGAAAAGTAGTTTGTCTTATAAGGCAGGCCACTTAATCTTGAGGGGTTGTCATCATATTGACGTCTATATAGAACCTAAAACACCACTGTACTCTTATCTATGACCCCTGAGGTCTAATAGTTTATCTATAAGGTGCTGCTGCAATGAAACCTCTTTAAACAAAATAAGAATTGTTTCACATTGGGTTATGAGAGCAATATTGGCACCTCCTTGTGTACTGTACATATCTAATAATATCTACCGCATATTAAGTTACCACCTTGTTCCACTATACTATTTGTGTGTGACATGTACATGCAGCATTTCTTCTTCATTATGTTGCTGATGAATATTATCAAATTGTACTGGTATACAGACTTACCGAGTCCTCATTTTCATCATGTAACAGACATAACATAAATTTTGTTTATTATTGTAGAAAATGATATGGTACATTACTGTACACAAAAGTCAAATTTGTATCTCTAAAGATAAGAAAAAATATATAGTATAGCATAGTACTGGTTTGTTATTTAATTAGTATGCAGTGCAATATCATTTTGTTATTAAAATGAATCTCTTTTTTACATAAAGACATTATTATTTTTTTCAATGCATTTTTTGTAACTTTGTTAATATAGTTAGACTTTGTCTCAAAAAAATCTGTAATTTAAATTTCACATAATTTACTAACATGTTTGTTTAGGTAAGAATTTTTAGCATAAGTATTCAGTTAGCTCTTGCAAACCCACATTGTGAAACATCTATCTATTCAATATAAATTAATGGAAAGAGCCGACATATTGTGTACGTTATTACTCATAGTTACAATCAATTGTCTGGATGTCTGGATCTTGATTTATATTTCCTGGAGAGAATCATTATTCAATGAACATTTTATCTTAATTTGCATTATGATATTTATTGTTAGGTCTCAGACATAAAACAATATAATCTAAAGCCTGGTTTCTTGACTATGAAATGATAACTGGTTTTGTATTGTATTATTAAAATTCAGATGATGATTCTGAGATATGGTTCATCCTATATTGACAATGAATAAATTTAATATGTAGATAGGCTTAATAACTTCATTTTGATATAAATGGTCTTAGGATATACATTTATCAATTACCTCAGAAAATGTTTTTTTCCATAATATACAAAATGCAAGGCCATTGCTATGTGTATATCTGTCTTGTATAACACAATACAGACTGATATATTCTGGATCTATAGATTGTGATAAAGCTGGTATTATTTTTGGAGTTCCATCTTAAACTTCATGGTGGTAATATATTTGTGATCAACTTTTATTTGGGTTCAAAACTTAGTATTGGCTGTGTCTATCAGTAGTAGGTACAGTAAATTATCATTAGGTACATGTGTCTTGTGCGTACACTGACAAATTGGGTACTTGTTACTTCTGTGGAAGAAAATTTATAAAACATACTTATTTTTTCACAGTCTATTATTAGGTTTGTTTAAAATCATTAACTATTATTTCATTTTTTATAGGTTTGGAAGCGGCATTGGTGTTTGTGGAGAACTGTGGCCATGCAGGCAAGACAACTGGTGAAGTCATGTCCGGCATTGTGTCAAAATGCATAGCAGCACCTAAGACTAAAACTAAAGATCTGGCATTACAGGTAATTTACCTACTAATTTTATCTAGTTTCTTCAATCCATTTGCCCCATGTGATTGCAGACAATAGTTAATGCCTTTCAAGGACTGTATAGGTGTATATCTATAGCTTGAATTGCTTGATGTCATTCAATCAATCATATCAATCATTAATCAATCGCATTTGCTTGAAGTGTTGGAATACTGTGCCCCTAGTGTGCACCCCACCCTTGATATGACAATATGTCTTGAGTGATGAATTAAATATGTGTGTTGATATTCATGTTTCATTAAAATTCCATCATTTATATAAAGGTGTGCAACAGAACTTCAATAATTTGTCCCTTCACACCTACAGTACAAAGCATAATTTGCAGTTAGAATATGTAGTGACAAAGTAGGAAATATAAACAATATTTATATTATTCACAAGTTTTATTTCAACCTTGAAAACATTGTAACAGTAATAAAAGTGTTATTATAGTTGAAGATGTGATGATAATCTTTACTTAATTCTATACTTGTTGGCAATTTATAATTTACATATAAAGCTACAGGCAGTAGAGTAGGTCAAGTTTTGAATAAAATCACAATTCGTTTTGCTACTTCAATGGTCATGTGGCCTGGTTTTTCAGATATCATGAAAGCAAATTCTTGTAACTGTTTTTTGTGAACACTACTGATTTTATGAACACTATACTGATGCAAGTTGGGTTTTGGGTTCAATCCCCAGCT
Source organism: Phocides pigmalion okeechobee (assembly GCA_018251015.1). Classification (NCBI taxonomy): domain Eukaryota; kingdom Metazoa; phylum Arthropoda; class Insecta; order Lepidoptera; family Hesperiidae; genus Phocides; species Phocides pigmalion. The sequence goes on from DWON01002602.1 coordinate 4,407, forward strand.
AGAATACAAATGATTTGCATCAATGAAATTTCTACTATAAGATTAGATGAATGTTTGTTTTTTTTATTATTTTAACATAAAATAGCATATGTTTTGAATTTTAGACTCTCGGCATTTCTAAATATTTTTTAATTAACACTCATATTGTACATTAAGTTACCAATTAACCTTTTATATTCTTGCAGGTAACACTTATGTACATAGAAATAGAAAAACATGAAGTTGTCGAAGAGGAATTATTAAAAGGCATGGAACAGAAGAACCCGAAAGTAGTGGCAGCATGTACAGTAGCACTGAACACAGCGCTGAAACAGTTTGGAAACAAAGTAATTGCAATCAAACCCATGGTCAAGAAGATACCTGTCTTACTGTCTGACAGGGACAAGACTGTGAGGGACGAGATGAAGGCACTTGTGGTCGAGATGCACAGGTAAAAATAAATTAAAATAATTGTCATATGTACGAAGGGGACATAGTACATATAACAATTATTGTGAAATAAGGAGACTATTTCCTTGTTAAGGAAATTTACTAACTATAATAAGCAGAAATATGTGTGTTAAAGCTAAGATTATTGTGCATTAAAACACCTAAATCATTTATGCGGATGCGGAATGCGTTCCTACTCTTGAGGACTAAGATGAACGCCTCCAATAATATGTATCCGGCAACCACACCTCCCCAACCGAAACAATACATGAGGAACACGTTGCTTTACGGCGGGGTTTGAGGGGGGCGGGGGTACCGCCCCGGGCGAGCTCTAACGTCTCTACCACCTTTAAATATTTTTCTTTGAAATAGATCTCCATGTAATCTTATTCATACTCAATGGATTCATGGCAATGCGTAAATGATATTACAGAGCCCTTTATATGATAAAACAGCAATTTATTCCGTTCTGTATAATATTTTGCTATATACCATTATTTTCTCGGTGTTATAATTATATTAGTGCAACATACGACATATAACCCTAGCAGTACTTACTACTATTAAAATAGCCAATTACTTTATAATATAAAATATCTACTATGTGCTTAATATAGTACCAATTATCTGTAATAAATAAAATTTTTCTAAAAGACTAATTGAATAATACTGTTATATTTCATTCCCATTAATTTCCATTGTCACCTTTATTTTATTTGCTGATATTGATTATAACTCCAGGTGGATTGGGCCAGCAATAGAACCTCACATCGCGTCCTTACAAGCGGTAGTGCAGCAGGAACTCAGGGAATCCTTCGGAGCTGGCGGTGGCGCACAGCCCACGCGATACTTGCGATCACAACAGAACAGAATACGAGATACTCCCGCTGTTGACTCCACAGATGGTACATACTATTTAATTTTCTAACAGCTGTGGGAAAGAGTACATTCTGCCTGATATTAAATGGTCATTATCAGGATCTAATGCAAAATCCTATATGGGACAAAAGTCTTACCTAAAGTTGGGCACTGAAGTGCCACCTTTAATAAGAGATTCTGACACCCAATTAGTAAACTTATGTGCTCACTATCTTTCTCAACTTGTAATGTTTATTGTGTAATTGTATTAAATACAAATTTAAAAGGAGTACAGTTTTCTTATGCTGGCTTTTTTTTTCTCTCAGCCAAAGTTGAATAACGGGGTACTTAATGTTATGATGAATTAATTTTACATTCGAACTTTGACATTTATTAAGTGTATGTAAATATAATATACACCTTAACTTCCTTTAAGAACTACTTTGATATATATTGTTTAGTTTCTAAATATACCTATCCCCAACCGACAATCTGCCAACAAGTAATCATTCATTGAATATGATTATGTTAATAGTTGGATGTTGATGATGTTTTGGATGTCCATGGATCGCATTTAATGTTTACTATAAGGTACATTACACGCTTACTTGCAAATGAATTTAAAAAAGGTACTCAGACAAAGACTTGTGGATTTGAGATATTTATGTGTATATAACGTATTATATATCTTTGTGTTTAGGTGCTGCAGAAGATGACGATGTGGAAGCAGGTGGTGGTGACTCCGTCGACATGGATCCCTATGATCTCCTCGACCCAGTTGAAATCTTGTCCAAACTGCCAAAGGATTTCTATGACAAATTAGAGGCTAAAAAATGGCAAGAAAGGAAAGAAGCGCTGGACTCATTGGAGAATCTTCTGAAGAATGCACCAAAGTTGGAGCCTGGTGACTATGCTGATTTGGTCAGGGCATTGAAGAAGGTAAATAACGTTTTTGATTTTCCCGACATTAAGTTTACCATGAAGAGAGTTTTGGTTTCCATTCCTTTACAGATTGGTGCACGATATATATATTTTTTAATTTTGATGTTTGTGTGCTTTGTAATTGTGTTTTGATGGCATTCACAGTTCAACCAATGCTTTTCGTCTCATATAAGCTTGAAAAATTAAATATATATTTACAAATAACTTTAAATTTTTTGTTTTCGTTTTTATATGGACAACCAAATATATCCATTGTTTACAAATATATTTTACCTTTGTATCCTGTCAAGATCTGTATAATATTTATAATAAAATATTTATTATTTGCTTGTGAATTCATGTGATGGTTTGCTATTGAAAAACTGTAGGTACCTGCCTCCGTCATGCAATGCCTCCTTGTGAAACCACATCACTGGGTAGGGGTCTTGCACTAAACAGTTATTATTATATTATTGATAAAAAAAAGTTCCTTAACCTTCGCAGGTAATATCGAAAGACACAAACGTGATGCTGGTGGCCCTTGGTGGCCGCTTGCTAGGCATGGTGGCGAGTGGACTGCGTGTCAAGTTCTCTCCGTATGCGGTGGCATGTGTGCAAGCCATTTTGGAGAAGTTCAAGGAGAAGAAAGCTAATGTTGTCAATGCTCTCCGTGATGCTATTGATGCCATTTATCCATGTGTGAGTATTAAACTGAACTATATTTGTGAGGTGGTAGAATTTATTATATTGGGCGAGAACAGATATTTCTAAAGTGAAGTTGTGGTTTATGTGGAAGGCAGCTATTTAGTCCTTAGTAGTAATAACGCATATGTGATTGACTGCAAGTGAAACTTTTGTTCTATATTTAGTTGTTGAAGAATGGTAGTTTTCTCAACTGTCAGGTTAACTTCAATAGCCTAAAAATAAATATTTGTAACTAGATTCTTTAATATATTCTTAAATAATGAAATGCAGAACATAATATGTTATAAATTAATTTCATTGCATTTCAAATTTCAGCATCGTTCAAATAAATCACATTTTAAAATATAAAATAATAATTCGGACCCACAAGCGCAATTACATATGAAGATATTACAAATTTTCAATATCATATCAACAATTGAATCTTATCAAAATGTCCATTCAAGTCTGATTAACTATTTAAAAAGCAATAATTAGAATTTTGATACATCAAAAGTAGTCTAAAATTCTATAAAATGAACGAAATATGTTGTGTATTCTAAATGTTTGACTCATACATGTAGTAAAATAAAGTACATGGTTATAAAATGGTCGTTCATTATAATGTCGTCATAAATACCATGATAAATTGTAACTTTATAGATTATTTATACAGATGTTCAGGTGGCATGTATCTTATATAACGTAAAACCTTTGCTGATACAGACTTTGTATTCAAGCCATACGGGCAAGTTCAAGGTTGTCCTAGAACAGTATAAATGACGCTCTGTACTTATTCATATACAATGAATATGCTTTTTTTATTTTTATTTTCAATTACTCTATACCTATTTTTAAATAATAACTATACTGTTCTTCATATTTTTTTATTTTCAATGACGCTTTTTGCTTATTTTTAAATACCGACTATATACAGTGCAACCTCGATATAACAAATCGCAAAGGGACAAGTAAATATTCGTTATATCAAGTGATTCGTTAAACTGAGGTTTGTTATATCGAGGATGGTTGGTCTAAAATTTGTTATAAAGACGTAAAAAAAATAGTTTTATTCGCGAAACCTGTCGCGACTGAATCACATATTTTGAGATTAAGGGTCATATATTGGCGGGAACGTTATATAGAGGTTACGAGTTGGCAAAATTCGTTATTTATAGGTATTTACACTTTTTTTGATTGTTGAGAATTCGTTACAAAAAGGTTGTTCGTAAAAAAAATCGTAATGTAAAGGTATATTTTACATTAATTCTTATGGCCAATTCAAGGGGATTCCGAAAAATTTGTTAAATAGAGGAATTCGTTATAATGAGGTTCGTTATATTAAGGTTGCACTATACTATTCTTCATATTTTTTACTTTCAATGACGCTCTATGCTTTTTACTTTAATAGTAATCGATTTTAGTGGGATTAATATCGCCTCCCTCATAACCAGTAGTATAGTATAGCGACTTTTTTCGGTCGCACTTGTGTGGTCCCTGGATACAATAACAACGAAGCCACCATACTCGGCAATAACAATATAATTATAATTGCTTTAAGATACACCATGAGGAGAAATGGTGATACAACAAAACCAAAATGTTACCCTGGAATGATACTTATAAGGTTTTATAAAAACTGATCTTGTTATTATTAAGTTATTAGCCGCTACCTCTGGCTTCGTTCACGTGAGATTCAAATTTAGGTTCTATGCAGATTTTATAGAAGTAAAAAGTTATTATGTTCTACAGAACGCCAGTAACACTCGTATTGACATGAATTAATTATGTATAAACCATTGGAATGAAAGGAAGCATTTAGTGTCTCTAAATGCTAAATGAATGTTTACTGCAATGCGTAAGTGAAAAACGCACTGTAATTGGTAAACCCCATTCTGATATTAACGCGCACAAACGCACAGACAAACCTACGGACAAAACATGTAACAACAATTATTTTGGATTGTTTTGCGTTAAGTTAAATTAATAAAGACCCTTAATAATAGATTTTCTAATACATATCGCTACTTCAAAACAAAAGGGCCACAACGCGAATAGACCTAATTTTACAGGAGAGTCATTTAAAGTTCTCAAAATCAGTTCTTGTATAATTGCTCTGTAATTTTAAAACTGATAAATAGCTGTTATACACTGTTAGAAAGATATTTTTATTCTGCTTTTAATGGTTGACTCGGATATGTGACCGACGAAATTAGAATTTTTACAATAAAAAGGATTTTGAATATTTTTGATTTGTTGCCCTTTTGTTTTAAAGTAGCGATATACTTCCATGTACAACAATAATCAGTTACTGTTTTATTATTTGTACGGATTGTATATGCTCAATTTTAAAATCAAATTATTGATTTCAATACACCGAGAATATAGTCACGAAGTTAGATCATTCATATCGTATCAAATACAGTACATGTCAGTATTCCAAACACGTTTGTTCATTCAGAACATGTCACGTTTGAAACGTGCTCCTCGCGAAGTGTTCAAATTGGATTATCCTACGCGCTGGAATCAAAAGGGCAAATATGTAAGTAATAGCGGTCAACGTAAAACTGACGTAAAATGGTGCAAATTAGTTTGGTAGTAATAATACCACAGTTTTTAAAACAATATAATAAACGGAAATTTTACAAAGGGTTACAAAAGGAATCCTTTTAATTGTGTCATGTTTTTATGAGCAATGTAAGAAAAGAAATAAATTTTAATTCAAATATTTTATTTAATTATAAGGTATTTACGTACATTTAATGAATATCAAACATACACAGTTTATTTTTTTACTATGTACCCGGGTACTCACGATTAACGATTTTTGATTGCCGATATTTAGAACCAGTTGCATGGTCTGTGGTCACGGCGAAACTGGCAACTGCAACTGGTTCGAAAAATCGGCAATCAAAAATGAAAAATCGTTAATCGTGAGTACCAGGTACATAGTAAAAATGTATAAATTCCGCGATAATGTTAGTTTAAAATCATAAATTACAATCAGTCCATCGCCTCTGAGCGTCCTGTTGGCTAACGTTGATCGGGAGAAAAAAAAACTAGAAAAACTATACTCTTTTCTTAATCACTTGTTGATAAAATACGCATGCCATGCCATAGGTCCTAAGTTAAGTTTTTACTTCCAATCAACCTTTGGTCCGTTAGCAAATAGTAGATATTGCTATAGGTATTGGTTGAGTAGATACGATCATGGTTTATGGATGAATTGAATCGCAAAGCCAGCGTGATATATTTATTAAACGGTGAACAATAACATGTTGAATATTGTATAAAAATACTTAATAAAATAATCAGGTGGTAGAAGTATAGTTCGATCGAGGAGATATCACTGTCACTTTCGTACGCCGTCGTAAAACAACTATTTGTTATTCGGTTGGATAGATGCGTTTACTGTCTACATTTCAAGCGAAGCGTCCATCTGTCTTCATGAGTACAATTCATCTATGATCTATTAGAAGTAGGAAATCATTTTTACGATCTTTTCTCTTCGCACAGACGAATCTCGAAGCGATAATGGAAGACATGCTAGCTGCGTTCGACAACAAGAACCCGTCGATTAAAGCGGAAAGCGCTATATTCCTCGCCCGAGCGCTTTGCCACACGCAGCCGGCAGCCTTCAACAAGAAGCTGATCAAGGCATACGTGGGCGGCTTGCTGAAACTGCTGGAAAGTGCTGGTGAGTTCTTAACAAAAAAATAATGCATGTAATAGTCATACACTATTTACCGTCTAAGTAATTAAATAGTTGAAGGATTGACAAAACAATTCTTTCAGACACTTTTGTAATATTTGTATAACGTCGAAACATAGTAATAGTGTTTAAGTTCTTCACCTGTTTCAATCTTTTAAACGGCAACCACACCTCCCCAACCGAAACACAATACACGAAGAACATGTTGCTTTACGGCGGGTTATGAGGGTAGCGGTGGTGCCGCCCCGGGCTAGCTCTAACGACTCTACGACATTAAAAAAATATATATTTAATTGCCGATATTTCGAAATAGTTGCATGACTCGTGATTACGGCGAACCCAAGAATTTCGCGATCGCTAGTAACCGGATCAATATCTTGCCTTACACCAAAAAGGTGATTAAACAAAGGTAAGGTAAAGGTGGACAATGAACCAAAAAGGTCATTACCACACGTAATTTTTTAAAGGTTAATCACTATTTAACTTAATATTGTAAAAAATTATAAGTAACTAATTACTTATAAAGAGTATAAACGATTTTAAACTGATATTATCGCGGAAACAGAATTTCTATTTAAGAATGGACGCATCCGCGTCCATTCTTAAATAGAAATTCTGTTCTATTTGAGATTGGACGTGGTTGTCCATGGACTGTAGTGACCACTTAGTACCAGATGGCCTGCATGCCCGTTTCTTACTCTTTCGCAATAAAAAAAATCTTATATTATTTTTCTTTCACACATCCAGTTATTATCTAGTTTCAAAAACTAACAACTACAAATATCTACTTCCAATGACGACTGAATTACTATATTAAATTTAACTATTTAATTTCTCGCCCAATTTACAAAAAAAAAAACATATTATGCACCCAAACTTTCCTCAGGACTTACTCTACCTGTTCAGAACTATGAGAAAATCCGTCCAGTACTTTTTGAGTTTATCACGAACAGACAGACAGACTCGACGGGGGACTTTGTTATATAATGTTTTTAGATATTTGGAAGCGCAAATTTATAAGAATAAAATACATACTTCATTGTAATAGCTTTATTTTATTAAAAAGAAACAAAATGTTGTTGAGTTTTTTTCTGCCGGCTCTTTCTTCCGGTCAACCTTAGCCAACAGGCGCTCAAAGCCGATGTACTGATTTCAAATTGTATCCTTGACGTTCATTAAGTGTATATAAACACCTTACAATGAAATAAAACATTTGAATTTGAATTTGAATTTGAAATGGTCTTCTGGAGTTCTATAATTCTCAATTAATTCGACATTTCTTCTGGATGATAACATATTTGAGTACATATCCAAGTGAAATAGAAAGTGTAGGAAAAGTACAAAATAAAAACCATTTTCATTTGAACCCATTTATTTGTAGACACGTTATTTCCAAAATGAGATTATTAATATTCGATAACCAAGAGCCTTATACATTTATTAAAAGCGTTGATGGTAGTTATATAGAAAAGATTAAGATGATTAAGATGAAGATGAAGATGATGTAGCAGTTTTGGAGTTTAAAGGTGAGAGAACTATTTCGGTTACACCGCCGCCGTCATAATCCGCCGTAAAACATTACTTGTGTTTTGGTTGGAGAGGTGCGGTTGCCGGCTACACTTTGAAGTGAGGCGACCATCTTTGTCCTCAGGAGTAGTAACGTTCGAGGTCAAATAGGAATTTAGTCATGTTTGTGATTGTACGTAGATGTCTATGGGGTGCGAATACTAAACGTCAGGTGATTTGCATGCTCGTTTGCTACTCTTCTCACATAAACAAAGTTTCTTTTGTCACCTTTTCTCCAAAACCAAACACCCTCCGAGTCGGTGGTAGTTTATTGACATTCAATAAAACTACTGTAAAGAATCACTTTTCATAAAAATATTTTGATTTGATTCGATGAGAATAGTCCTACCAGTTACACTAATCCCATGATTTTATACCAAGATTGGGAATATAAAAAATATCTTATTCAGTGCTGGAAACAAAAGCAAAGGTATTCCCGTTCAAAAGATAAGTTTCACAAAGATTATTCTTTTCAAAGAGATCAAGTACATCTGAATTAAGATGTTGGTTAATGATCGTTGGACAACGAATATCTTGCGTTACATGTCCCAGGGGTGTATCCAATTCGTGAACCACGATTGGCTGTTTTGTATAACGCTGCATTGGGTTTGGATCAATCGTTGACGCAATATGCAGCAGCACGATTTTGGACTTCAATGCAAAAGGTTCGGTTTGGTATGCCCTGATCTGTTGAATCCGCCCAAGCGCTGTGTTTATCACGTCTCGAATAAACCGTGATGTATGTCCATTATGTCCTACCAGTTCTTCAACACAAATATCGAGTTTGTCTTTCCAATTACGCGCTTCCTGTATCTTAGCTTCTATTTTAGCGAATGCTTTATTATCTTCTTTTATCAAATTTACCATATGTTTCGCTACCGCATTTTCTAATTCCATACCGTCTTCATTGAACGTTTTGACCATGTCTTCTATAGTAGTTTTAAGTTTTTCGGGAGTTTGTCCGATGCAGAAAACGGTTCCAACGCGACCTGAAAATTCGTGTTCTTAATTTTTTGCCGTACAGCAGTCGAACATAGAGACTATCTTTTGTGAACAGGGCACTGTTATCGTGTTTAAACGAACATTTTTGAAGTATATTTATGTTTGTCAGTACAGGGAGTCCTCGACTTACGTCGTTTCGGTTTAAGTTGTTTCGGTTTACGTCGTTTTGAGTTACGTCGAACATCGTTTTGACACTATTCCTCAAACACGTCAATTGTTTCGATTTATGGCATAGGAGAATTCACTTATCGCGAGTAGAATTGATATAGAGGTAGAGGTAGAAAAATATGTCTCGACTCACGTCGTTTCGATTTACGTCGCGTATTTCGAGAACCTAACATGGCGTAAGTACGAGGACTGCCTGTACTGAATTGGATCAAATTAGTATTTCGAAGTGGATCAAATCCTTGAAAAAAAGGGAATTTTATATGATAAAATATATTCAATCTATCCATGCATTAATTTTATTATTCATTAACTAACATAGTAATCACTTACTATCAATTTTATATTGACTCGTGTGATTTAAATAAATAAATACATAAATAGAACGTTCTTCAAAAATAAATTAACATTTTCAGGGCTGCTACTTTACCAATTTCTCCACTAAGAAGCATCACTCTACTTCGTTTTTTTTTCATAAGAGAAGAGTAGTCAACGAGCATGAAAACCATCTGATTTTAAGTAGTTCCAGCCCATAGATAACCACGTACAACCACAAACATGACCGAAATCCTATCAGAGCTCGAACGTAGATACGTTGCTACTCCTGAGGATTAAGTCGCCTGGCTTCAAAAAGTAACTCCAACCGAAACACGAGTAATCCTTTACGGTGGATTACGAGAGTGGTATTCGTGCTGTACGTTTTAAATCTGGTACTTTTTAGAACGGTTTCCCGATGTTTTTTATTTAAATCTTCTGTCCTCCTGGTCGGAGGAGAGCTGTGCTCCTTTTATAAGGAGTTGATCGCTACTCCAGAACAGAAACAAGGAAGTTAACGGTTATCGGTCTTTTAACACCTTATGTGTATTGCGCAGCGCAACGCGCTTGCGGCTTGTACATACTTGTGTTGTATACGAAACTATGAATTGCGGGCGAACAAAAGAGTGTTCACGTCGGCGCTACAAGACTCAGGGCGGACATTACGTCAGTGTATTCGTAGACGATACATTGATGCTTAAATACAATATTTCAGTGAATCATCGGCGCATCTTCAGTCTAGAAAAATTTGCTTCAGTTTAATCCGCCTCCCGCAAGCGCCGCAGTCAAAGTTTTAAGCGGTACTTGCTCTTACTTGGAGCGAATTTTGGTCGATAATTAATTTTTACATTATTCTCATGTTTTACCTTCTTCTTCCAAAATCTTTGCCGTTTCTAAAGCCAGTAAGGCACCAGCTTCATAGCCCAGAAGATAAAAATGGTCTTTGATTTTCATTTTGCGCAGAGCCTGTAAATAAAAGTTTTTGTTTCATAAAATAGCATGGACTATAATAGTAGCCTATTTTATCTGCGATAAAGCGTTGTCTAGAATTAAAAGTATCTGCAAGAGCCTGTTGAGAATATTTATGTGGAGACAGGGTTTCAAGGATTTGAAGGATTTATAAGACACAGTTTAAAGGAGGATTTTAGAGGTGGTGGAGCCGAGAGAGCTCGCCCGGCGCGGCACCACCGCCATCCTCATAACGCGCCGTAAAGCAACATGTTCTTCATGTATTGTGTTGGGGAGGTGTGGTTGCCGGATACGCAATATTGGAGGCGATCATCGTAGTCCTCAAGAGTAGGAACGCATCCAAGTCCACCCTTAAATAGAACTTCTGTTCTATTTGAGATTGGACGTGGTTGTCCATGGGCTGCAGTAACCGTTTAACATCAGGTTGTCTGCATGCCCGTTTCTTATTCTTTCGCAATAAAAGAAAACTGTATAGATTATCTTGACTGTAGCATCAGAATAAGATTATTATCACAGTTTCATTGGATTTCCTTAGTTTATCAAATGTCAGATCACGCAATCAATAATAACAATCAAACAAAAATATACTGATTATGAGGATATACCTACTTTCATTAATCATACATGAGAATTTTAAATATATTGCATACAAATGTACTCATATAGTAATTATTGATACACAAGCACAAAAATAATCACAAGCACGCAACTACTAGTAATAGTATAGCGAAAAAAAGTATTGTAATTATTGAATTACCAGACCAAAAACAATTGCAAACACAAAAAAATACATATGTAAGCTTGAATATTACAACACCCTATTTTTACATGAGAGGTTCATATAAAGTAAAAAATCAGAATTATTACCCGAGCGTATCTTTGGGCAATCTCTTGAACACTTTCGTGAGGATTCTGGTATCCTGGTTGCAGAACAATCGCTGGTAGCTTAAGTCGTTCACAAAGGAGTTTAAAACGGCCATGATGACCTTCTAGTCCTGGGATTAAGCACAGCGACGGCTTCTCATCATTGAACTCGTCTTCACGCTGGAAAATAATTAATAGAGTAAGAAAAATAATCATCGCATTTTTTTCGGTTTTTTTTTGCGAATGAGTAGCAAACGGGCATGCAGGCCACCTGACGTTAAGTGGTCACTGCGGCCCATGGACAACCACGTCCAATCTCAAATAGAACAGAAGTTCTATTTAAGGATGGACGCGGATGCGTTCCTACTCTTCAGGACAAAGATTGTCGCCTCCAATAATGTGTATTCGGCATAATATTGTCCACACTTATTGTCACTCACCGAATAATTAGCACGAGTCTTCATAAACACAGTTGATGTATTCGCTAGCATTTCATCAGGGTCGATGTACGAGAAAAAGATCTGCAGTCCCTTCATGTCGTTGAAACCAGACCACGATAAACTCTTTTGTATTTTACGAATTCTGGTGAAAATAAAAAAGAGAAAATTTTTAAAATTAATAAAGATACCCGACATTATAAAATACCTAATGTACATATTTATGATTTTGATCCTTTGATAGTGGCACCATATATTGCATCGAGTCAGCGTTGCCGGAAGAGGCACTACTCAGATATTTTGTACTTTTAGCATCCGTATAACATTTACAAAGACACAGACGTTGTTTCTGCTCGCAGTCTTGTAACGTGCATGTAAATACAGTACTTGTATTCGCCCGTAATCCATACAGAATTGTCGTACACGACACGTGTGTACCAGTATACAGTATGTACTGTGTAGCGCGTTACGCCACGCACTACACAGTGTTGTACGGAAAGTGTTAAGAATTCTGGTGAAAATACAAAAGATACTATTTAAAATTAAATAAAGATAAACGACGTGATAACTAAGAAACTAAGCGGAAACTAAGCTAACTAATGATTGCGGTTCTATTTTACTCACTGTTCAATAGTCAATGTAGGAATGACATTTTCCTCGAGGTATGTATTATACACATTTCTTAAATAAGCTTTAATTGTTTGCATTTTATTTTCAGGAAAATCTAAATCCTGTAGAGTAGTATTATCTGTGTAATTTGGTCGTAGTTCGACACCTGAAAATTAATCAAAATATATTAGTTATTGTACGTCTAGTAAACAATTATGATATAATTATGACAATGATGAAAATCTTTAAACTAATTATGATAAAAGCCTAACCCAAACAATCTAAAGGGAGTTCGTACCCATACGCCTTGGTTCTAAAAATGCTAGCTGTATTCCTGCGTTGAGTAGCAATAGTTATTCTCAGCGCGAGATATGAACCAGCCCTCTTGTCACCGGTGGCGTCGACCAAAGTGTGACTAATTGTTTGAAAAAAATTGCCACGTGGACCCCACAGACGAAAGGTTTCAAACCCAAGCAGAATAAATAATTATGAGTATATTTTTGCTTATTTTGAGTTAAAATTAAAACAGTTCGCGCCAATCTTCTTGACAGCCATCATTGGGCCAGTCTGAACAAGCAACAAAAAGTCTACCACTCTTCTGTTTCTGTCAAAGAGGTGCGGTTGCCGACTACATTCAGAAGCCTGTCTACTATCTTACTCCTGTGGAGCAATGAAGTATTTCGTTTGGACTTCTGCGGTTACTGGCTATACTTAGAAGTGAAGTTTTAGAAGTTAGGTCTCGAGTACAGCAACGTACTGTTTATGACTTCTTCAGCTGCTACTAAATTCTGTTAACCTGCATGATCGTCTTTTTCATCTGAGAAGAGTAGCAAACGAGCATGCAAACCACCTGATGTTAAGTAGTCGCAGCCCATAGGTATCCACTTACAATCATAAACACGACTGTCCTATCTGAGCTCGGACGTAGATACTTTGCTACTCCTGAGGGCTAAGATGGTTGCCTTGTTTCAAAGTGTAGCCGGCAACCGCACCTCTCCAAACGAAACACAAGTGATGCTTTACGGCAGATTATGAGGGCCGCGGTGATATCCCCGGTCTGAATATAGTTCTAGCACCTTTAAACCACCGTTAGTCTTCTATTCTGAAAATAGTCTCAATATACTCTCTGTAACACAAAATTATACCTGCAATAGAAGCTAGTTCGTTGAGCAGCGAAGTGGATTTCCTTTCATTAGAAAACACAAACACGTTTTCTGTTGAAGACGCAACTTTGGCTACGGCTTCAACTGCTGCAGACCTGGATATGCCAGAAGTCTTATTTGCGCTAACCTGTAATAAGGAAATAATTAATTAGTAGTTAATTTTTACAGCAGTTAACCATCATTGAACTATTACTCCAGTTACTACTATTCCATTGTCGGGACATGCCTCCTCTCAGCATGAGAAGAGTTACGCCTTGGTCTACTGCGTTAACCAACTGTGGATTTTAAATACTTTAAGTTGGGAGGGAATGAGTGAATAAATGTGAGAGTTTAGCAGTAACAAAAGAAAGAGACACCAAATTGAGATAATCCTCTTTCTTAGCCAATTAAAAATCATGACAGTCGTGTCGCATGCAAATACAATGCACAGCGCAATGTTTCCAATATGCAGAATTACATGATGTAATCTTGCATATCGAAAACGTTGCGTTGGTTTCATGACACGACGTCATGCATCGACGTCTCGTATAAATAAAGATTGATACACTTAAATCTTACATTTACTTTCATTAATTGAGGCAAGTGGATCACTGTTACTGGCAATTGCCTGAGCGTACGGGATGAGTAAACATTGTTTCCAAATGACTGATCTGTAGATGCGACGACGAAATATCTGGAAGTGAAAAATAATATTAGAAGCAATGGCGAGCAGTTTGAGGTGACCAATTTGAAACGTGGGAGGACTATAATTCGACCGGAGAGGTACCACCACCCCCCTCATAATCCGCCGTAAATGACTACTTGTGTTTTAGTTGGAAAGGTGCGGTTGCCGGCTACACTTTGAAACAAGGCGACCATCTGAGCCTTTAGGAGTAGCAACGTATCTATATCTCAATCTCAAATGACACTAATGTCCCACGTATGTAGCATAAGTGAGCATTAAGAAAAGAATTTAGAAAATTCCACCCCTAAGAGGTAAAATACGTATTTAAAATGTAAATATAATATATATAAAAGTAATTAGAATAATTTAAATCTTAATGTACATTGTAATGAAAGCCTAACCTAAACATTCTAAAAGGAGTCCGTGCTCATGCATGGTGCCAAGAACGGTAGCTGCATTCCCGCGTTCCCCTTTAGATTGTTTAGGTTCGGCTTTTATTATAATTACTTTAAAGATTTTCATTATTGTTATTATAATTATATCTTTATATTTTAATCCCTCGTCTTCATGGCTTAGATATTTCAATGCTAAAAATGACTCTACTTACTTCAGAGATGGACAGAGTTTTCTTGAAATTTCATCTAGTTTTGTAACATACGTATTATATTCAGTTGGTGTATTCAAAAGTGTAAATATTCCTTCTATAGGCCCTTCACGTAAATGAGTTTGTAATGATGATTCCACATCATTTGTTTTACCGAAATCATCTGATGATGTCTGTATTTCCACACCCATTTTCTTCCAAGACCTAAAATAATGATTCTGTATAAAGAAGCTCCTAAAAGAATAAGCCACTGACACCCATTGTTATCTAATACATATGTCCAAGGGTTCACCATATCTCTAAATATTAAAAACAAAGTCCCCCATCGAATCTGTCTGTCTGTTCATGATAAACTCAAAAGTACTCTATGGATTATCCCACAGTTTCCAAGGAGAGGTAGAGTGATTCCTCAGGAATATTTTGGGGTATAAGTTAATGGGGTATAAGTTTTTTTTGTATATTGGGCGAGAAATTAAATAGTTAAATTCAATATAGTAATTTAGTCGTCGTTTGAAATAGATGTTTCTAATTGTTCGTTTTTACACTAGTTAATGACTGGATGCATGTATGAAAGAAAAACACTGTAAGTAAATATAAAGTGTGCTATAGTTTAATATAAACATTAGTTCATCTCAGTTTTGCTTCATCCAGACTAATCACAACAAATTTAAAATTAATTTTACCCTTTTTCAATATGCTTAAAAGGTGGTAGAGCCGTTAGAGCTCGCCCGGGGCGGTACCACCGCCACCCTCATA